>CAKNYM010046953.1:58362-104518 GCA_932195095.1 Andricus curvator | reverse complement strand
ATTATCGATCAGGTTTCATTTGTATTTTTCGCTGTACATATTTTCGCCTCATGGCTAGAACAATTTTAATCGTAGGTTCTATTTGAGGTATTGTAGAGAATTTTTAAGAAAGTTCAGAAACTGGTGATCGTAGAAGAGGAATTAGGTTTAATGGAATCGGTGGATACTAACTGTAATATCCACAAAATTGTTCGCAAGGTGTACCTCTTCTGACGTCCAACAACGTCATGTCGAAAATAGGGCCCGTGTTGGCTGTTGCAGATGCAGTATTTTCTCCGTAGGTAGATGAAACACATTGTTGAACTGCGCCCTGTTTGGTGTGGAAACATTCTGGTCCTTCAGCAGAGGTAAACACTGGAAGGAAATTTCGATATTTTGAATTTAAAAATATTACATTCAAACCACTAAAAATTTATAATTTTTATTACAAATTTTTATATTTTTATATTATTAAATTATAAATTACATTTTTATATGCAACATTTTTTATATAAATTACATTTTTATATTATAAAATTAGAAATTACAGGGATTCTCACGAAAAAGAGGAGAATAGGGATAACAATTTGTGGGTCGACATCCAAAACCAGTAAAGAAACAAGATTTGAAATCGGGTAATATCTTCTGTTCTCTTTCTTAAATTTACAATAATTTTTTTTAAATTAAAAAAATTTAGCCTTATTTCAATTTTTTTGAAAATATACAAAAACATGTTTCTTGGATTGATTCGAACCTGAAATTGCGTCAGCTTGAACCAAATAAACATGTTATTATTTTTTATACATGGGAAACATTTTTTTCGTGGTGTTTATAACGTTCCAAAATCGCAAAAAAGATATGAAATCCCAAAAATCCTAACTCACGACAAATTTTTTTTCCGAAAAAGCAAAATAAAAAAATGTTTCTTTGGTTCAAGCTGAATAAATTTCAGGTTCGACATATTCAACTTTTTAAAAAATGTGTCCATATGACTCAATCAAAAAAAACATGTTGTTGCACATTTAAAAAAAATTTGTAACTGAACAAAAAATTTATTTTTAAATTTCGCAATTTTAAATTTTCAACAAATAAGATAATTTTTTAACAAAGTAGTTGAATTGTCGAATTAAGAACATCATTTTTCAACCAAAAATCGAATAGTTATATTTTCGTTTCAAAAAGTTAATTTTCAATTGGAAGAAATTCATGAACTTGCAACGAAATAGTTAAATTTCTGACTAAAAAAGATCCATTCTTAAACACAAATGGAATAGATCAATTGTGAGTTTAAAAAAATTAATTTCCATCCAAAAAAAAGTTTCAACAATAGTTAAATTTTCAAGCATTCTGGTGTTCCAGCAGATGTTAACACTGGAAGGAAATTTCGATATTTTAAATCAAAGTAATAAATTTCGAATTTATATCTAAGCAATAAATTCTTACCAGAAATTCGGTCTCATTAGTGATGAATCGATTTGTTGTATCGCTCCAGAAGTTCGAGGGAAGGTTCAAAGGTATTGGTGAGGTCCAAAACATACTGTTAAAAATTGGCGTTTTCTGGTAATAATTTTTAAATTCCCGCATTTTCCAAATTTGTACAACTTCCGAATCGCCAGAAGTTCCAAATGGCCAAGAGTTCCAAATCGCCACAAGTTCGAAATCGCCACAAGTTCTACAAAAAAGTTCTACAATGAATTATTCATATACTTACTTTAACCCATTTTTTCCAATGTTGCGTACACGTAGCATTTAAATTTTTTTATTTTGATTAATTAATTATTCTTAATATTATTATATTATTATGTTATTATTTTATTAATTATTATTTTATTTTTATTTTTTTTTATATTTGGGTAGAAATGGGTTAATAAGGCCTTTTTAAATCTCTATAGATCTTTTATGCCTTATTTCCACAAAAAACCCACCTTTTTATTTTTTTGAATGTTTCTGATGAATTTCTACGTTTATAAGAAAGACATCCTGTGAGTTTCATGGGGGCTAAGCCATTTTTGTGATCAACAGAATAATTTTCGAAAAATCGAATTTTCGCATTTTTTTCTAAAACAATTAATGATACAAAGAAATGTTAATCTACGAGTTCGTACCACTAGAAAAGTTCTACAAAAAATACTTCCTACCTGTGATTTTTTTTTTAAAGAAAAAAAAACAACTTCCAGCCTCAAAAATTGCTTAGCCAGTATGAAAAAAGAGTATGAAGCATTTTTTGTACAACTTTTCTATTTGTACAAGCTCGTAGATTAACATTTCTTTGTATCTTTTACTATTTTCGAGAAAAATGCAGAAATTCGATTTTATGAAAAATATTCTGCTGGCCACAAAAAAAGGTTTACCCGCATGAAACTCACAGGATGTCTTCCTTATAGACGTACAAATATATCAAGAAAATTACAAAAAATAAAAATGTGGATTTTTTGTGAAAATAAGCTTTTCACATTTTCAAAAAAATCAATCTAAACTCTTAAATTTGAATAAATTTAAAAAAGGTAATCACTAAAGCAAGTGATTTGAAATAATTTAAAAAATATTTCAAAGTGTTGTAATAAATTTCAAAACATTTTTCAAAATTTGGAAGGATTTCGAACGATTTTGAGGCATTTCAAGGAGTTAGAGGCTTTCAGTTAGATTTTCATAAATTTTCAAAGATTTTACCAAGTTTCAGGAAATTTTTAAGTATTTTAGAAAATTAAAGTTTTTCAAAAGATTTAACATGATTTTAATGAATGTTAAAGGCTTTTAGTTTAAACCTCTGAATGTAATTAAAACTGAAGAAAGAAATCACTTTAAATTAAAAGTGCTACAACTGCTACAATTTGTATAATATATAATTTCATGCAAATGAGTTTGACCTCAGAAATAAACACTTCCAAATGTGAAAGTCCTGTCATTGAAGGACTTGAATGGTCAACAAGCTTTCATTTAAAACAGTCAAGTATGGACGAAAGAAATACAATACATAACAGAATACATAATACAATACGGCCGATAAACCGCATCATAATCTGAAAAAAAATCTTAATATCCATAATTTGAAGGCTAACTGGGAGATCAATTAGAAATTAGAAACATCTTTTAGAATTATTCCTATTTAATTAGCGCTATAAATGGTTACAAAATAATTGACCAAAAACAACTTTTTCTTACTAAATACATTAAAATTACTTTAAAAATAAAAAAAATAAAACAAAAAATGAATTAGTTTCAATGTCATTCATTTAATACATCATGAAGACACAGTTAGGGAGATTAAAAATTTACATTTTAAACAGAAATGAAGTACTTACCATTTCTGGAATTCTTACAATTCTTCCTGATACTTCTTCCTGAGAATTCTTTCTGATATTTCCTTCATAATTAAACACGTTAAACACCTTTTAACTTAATTTTATAACGCGGCCGGTGCGGTTCGTTCCCTTTCACGACATTTGGCAACATTTGGCAAAGAGGGAGGGTTATGTTCGTCATAAAATATGGCGGAACGAAACTACGCTGGTCGTTCAGCAACTATATGAAAATAGTTCCTCAATGATCACGGCAGTTCAGCATGGCCCATAATGGCCCTCTTCTCCCCCCTCGTGATGCTACCCCTTGCCATACTGGTTTCACCCCGTGGTTTATACCGCGCTCCTGATTGGTTCAGCATAAATATTTAATAACTCAAAAACTAAAACTACAACTGATTTTTGGAAAAGGAATTTTCGATTTGTTTATTTTTTATTTTTATATAGCTATATAAGTCCGGATTAATAAGCAGTCGCGGACAATTGTCTAGGGATGGTCCCGAAGGAATAACCCATAAGCGGAGGCGTAACAACCGTGCCGAAAGCTGAATGGCCTGAATGGCTCTATAAGGAAGGACGCACCCTTTTCCCTAGCTACGCGTGGGAAC
The DNA here is from genome assembly GCA_932195095.1 of Andricus curvator. Taxonomy (NCBI): domain Eukaryota; kingdom Metazoa; phylum Arthropoda; class Insecta; order Hymenoptera; family Cynipidae; genus Andricus; species Andricus curvator. The sequence continues at coordinate 100,632 of CAKNYM010046953.1, read as the reverse complement.
AACAGTGACAACACCAAACATAGTTGTAGTAAGTGCGGTTCAAAACAATCGAACGCGCAGGGCTCCCAACAAAGGGTCGGACAACAATGCCGACTATCCTAGAGTTGGGGGAGCCAATCAAGACGTAGTCAGTGCGATTGACGGGCAGAATCTCATTATTTTTAAGTGGACGGATCGACTCAGGGACGACCTGCTGGAGTGCTATGATACCAGTATGGCCCCTGAACGAAAAGGTTACATGGCGCGACTGCATACTCTGTGGTGCGACAAACACCCAGAGCTCTCGCATTTTTCGCAAAAACGTCTGCGAAACCGTGCCGAGGAACTCCGGAAAAGGGGTTATATAAGCGGAACGCCCACTCAACCGCAGACAGAACAAGCCGGCAACAGAGAAAGAGAGGCGACACTGAGACCAACCGCGAGCAGACATCCAATAGAGGAAGAGCGATGCTTCAGGACCCGGAGAAACATCAACATTCAGGTTTCCCTCAAGCCCAAAGATCTGGCTGTACTGGATGACGAGCTTCGTGGAGATTTTTCCGAAGAATCCGACCTCTGGACTATCAATTTTAGTGTGTATAATGCAGCGAGAGCTTTGGCAGATGCAAACCGTAAAACAAAACCAACGATTCATATAAGACCAAAAGACGAATGCATCAACTCAGCACAAAGATAGGCTGGGCAAGGCAGTACGCGTCCCGCATTCAGTGTGTGATTGACTACATAACATCTGGCAGGACTTTCACTGCCAAGGTTCGACAGTTCGCGCGCGAACTGCGGATCCGTCATCACACAATCAACAAGTCAAAGCTACTGACCATCAGGCAGCATATTGTTGACAGAATACGAGTACTATCTAACGCTATGAGAAGTCTAGAGCGGAGAGAGAGATCGGGTCAGAGAAAATCAACAGTTTTTGTCTGACCCATCTTGACTCTTCCAAGACCCTCCAGTTACTGTCGCCCACCCGCCCACACCAGAGGAGGTCGAGGCATTTTCGAGAGAAGTCTACGAAGTCCAGCATCCACTGAAAGAAAACTCAAAGAACATAAATAGCTTCAAGGAGCTGTGCAGTGCCCTCATAACACCTGAGGAGGAATGCCCACCTATCACTACCGAGGAAGTGAAAAACGTATTAAGAGGCATGAAGCACTATTCCGCCCCGGGACCAGATGGTATCAAGACCTTCTGGTGGAAGAAGTTTCCTTCAACCCCCCAGCATCTGGCCCTCATTTTCACCTCATATCTAAAAGCGGAAGAGCCTATTCCGGAGTGGTTGGTGGAAGGGAGCACAGTGCTCCTGTCGAAGACGGGCAACTTAGCTGACCCTAAGAATTACAGGCCAATAACTTGTTCTGAACACAGTGTATAAGATCTTCACAGCTATCCTTAATGGTAGGATTGTACGGACAATTTGACCTGTGTGGCGAGAGATGTACGAACAACGCGGCTCGAGGAAAGGCGTAGCGGGATGTCAGGAGAACCTGCTCATCGATAGATGTGTCTGTAAAGACGCAGCATCCTATCAGCGTTACCTATCGATGGCCTGGATTGATTACCGGATTCAACCTCCCATAGACTTATCATCTGTCTGTTGGAAAGCTTAAAGGTTCATTCACACATCGTGAGGTGCATAGAGAGATTAATGCCGCTTTGGAAAACCAGATTTACTATCTGATCTGGAAAACATCGTGTGATCACTAACAGTGTCACCTTTCAGAGAGGTGCGGTTCAGGGCGACACCATGAACCCTCTCCTCTTTTGCCTCATGTTATTGCCACTGTCTCTGGCTTTTTGCCATTCCGAAGGGTATCTCTGCGGCAAACCCTGGAAATCGAAAGCATAAGGTTACTCATGTATTTTACATGGATGATCTTAAGATCTATGCTAAAAATAAAGAGAAACTACATCTAGCTCTAGAAATTGTCAAAGAGTACACTCAAGAGATTGGAATGGAGTTCGGGTTAGCGAAATGTGCCAACGTTTGTTTGAAGAAAGGAAAACTTAATGGCATCCCCGAAGACCCTGAGCTCGTCGACAGAAGCGCTATACGACACCTTGGCGCTGGAGAGACCTATACATACCTGGGCGTGCCACAGAGCCGCATTCAGGACGTGACATCTATAAAGGATACTCTTTGATGCAGATACAAACGTCTCATCCAACGGATATGGTCTTCAGAACTGTCGGCGAGGAACAAAGTATCTGCGGCGAACATGCTTGCCGTCCCAGTAGTACTCTATTCATTTGGATTGGTTCCATGGACGAAGGAGGAGCTCAGATCCCTCGATATCGGGTCCCGAAAGGTTATGCACATGAACAAAAGCATGCACCTTAAGTCTTCTGTTCCGCGACTTCACATCTCACGCCGTCAAGGTGGTCGCGGAATACTGAATCTTGAATGTCTTCACAACAGGATTATTCTGGGTACAGCACATATAGTCGCAAATGGACAAGATCCTCTTCTTAAAATGGGCAGGAAACACGAAGAAGTGGGCAAAGGGGCGTTTCTATACAAAGCAGCGGGGAGGCTGCTGAAACACTCGACAAGAGGATGCACGGCATCTTCCACAGAAATGTGGAAGATCAGTTAATGTCGTATGAGCTAACGTTTTCTTTCATTTTGAGCCAAGGCATTCCCGATGATAGCTGCAGAGCGTGTCATGCACACCATGAGCATCTAGGACACATACTATCTAGTTTTCCAACTCATGCGGGAACGACCTACATCCAAAGGCACAATGCGGCATTAAGAGTGCTTTATTACCATCTCTGTCACTCTTACGGCATTAGCCCGAATACCGCTCCGCTAAGCGCTCCTAGGGAAATAGTCAATTGTCGAAAATGAGTAGTGCCGCATATACTGGAAATTCATATTCTCGACAATTGTTTTTATTGCGCACTCGAGCCCTGACATTGTTCTCCTCGACTTCGAGAAACGAAGAATGTTCGTTATCGAATTTTCGGCATCAGCTGACAAAAACGGCATAGCCAAGGAGAAAGAAAAGAAAGAGAGGTATAAAGGCCTTATAAGGGAGTTAAGACGTTTATACCCGGAATATTCTGTTAAGCTAATCGTCTTGACCTCAGTGGTCATCAGGGTGCACGAGACTTTTGCCGAATCATCGTATTGAATTCGTCGCAGACACCTATTTTACGGTCGTGAGACGTGGTTACAGCTGAAATTTTAACGCGATTTCACTGGGAGCGGGTGCAATTTTTCAGATTAGCACACGCTCCCGGCGAAATTCTGCGGTTGTCCTTATGACTAACTTTTAAGTATATATATAAATACCCCTGCCGATGCAACGGCACTGGGCCGCCAGTGCCGTTTCAGTGACTGTTTGTGCTGATTTCGGCACCTAATGGTCCTATTGTATACTTCACGAACCGGGCGGGCAGAGTGGTTTGCAGTAGCTGGCCGTCACCACCCCGAATCCCCCTTTCTAAAATTTTCTTCAAATTATTAACACTTTTCTTAATTTATGAAATTTCTCATATATATTTTATACTTATAAATTATATACTAATATACTAATCTGAAGTTGAATTCGAAAATGTTGTCTGTTTCGGCGTATCTCATTCAATTTACGAGATACATTATATTCATTCCAGTTTTAAACTTTCAAAAAAGAAAGTTAGATATCTGAAATTATCGAAACCCGTAGATTCTGAATTCCTAATTTCCGCAGAGGTAATTTCAAAATTTTACAAATTTTAATTTTTAATCGCTTTCAGTTGGTCTACTTGGTAGCCTATTCGCAGGTATAAAGGGAACTTCTGCAGGCATTTAAAACTGGAATCTGAGTAGCTTTAAACGAGCAGCACTGAAACGGCACTGGGCAGTGCCGTTTTAGTGCCGTTCAATCGGCAGGGACGTGTAGGAAAAAAGAGAGGTATGCCAAGACAGGAAAGTGTAGCGACAAATAGTTGATGAGAAATGCATGAAGAAGAGTGTCAGCGGAGTGAATGACGTCTGAAACAAAAGACCTTGGATACTAATGGGCCCAGGTGGTGAGCTTTACATGATGACTTTGTGAGGCTCTTCACTTGGGGTGATCTCTAGAGAGATTGATCAGCAACCTGGGTCGGAGCAGTATTGCGGAACGAACGTGTTGTTTAAATTAACAACACGGGAATTCTAGATCAATCTAAAAAAAATCGATACCCCCTCCCCCACATTAGTCCCTTCCTCACCGAGTGAATCACGCTTACCCCGAAAGGGATATGGCTTAATGGTATGATAATAATTTTGAGAGAACTGATATTGCGAATTTTATAAAATGCACATACTTATCTCCACACCGTCAACAGCTTTATTTATTAAATATTATCATTGACTCTTTTGTTCATAATCGTGATGAAATTAAAATTAATAAATTTACTAGTGAAATCGACAGCCCTTTTTTAAAATTTAAGAGAGGGATGAATGTTTATGATATATAACGTCAGGTTAAATTAACATTTAGTTTCTACAAAAATGATATTTTGTGTTTGAAAAGAAGGCACTTACTGCTTTCGACACCATTCCAAATATATTTTATAATAATTTTTAGTGATTTATAACCTATGTGACAATTTTGTGTGTGTGGCGAATGTAGCGCCTCAGCGACAGGGTTTTGAACTATCTGTCCAAAACTTTGTCCGGGTGAAATACATTTCAGCTTGGGGGCCCTGTGCTCATCCAATGCCGAAGTAGAAACTTCTTTTATAGACATCGCATGCCAATTTTATTTGCGTGTGTGCGTGCGTGCGTCCGCATGAAAAGGGCCCTTATGGCCGGTTCTAGTTGAGGAGATATTCAGTTTTTTCTAAGTGCAGGTCAAAATTATTGTCTTCGGGTTTAAGCGAGGGATGGTACCGGGACCCATACTGAATCTGTTGGCACTATATTCATGTCTCGAAAGCTACCGTAAGTATACTCTATTCCCCGAGAGAATAACCTACAGACGCGAATCTTTATGTATTTGGGCGGAGATACTGTCAAAGAAGGAGTTGCCTGGGCGAAAGTCTCCAATGTTGAAGCAGGAACTCAATTTTTTATGACGTTCAGGGAACGTGCGGGTCAAGTTGTTATTCTCTCTGGGAATAGAGTACTCTATATCCCGAGAATTCTATTCTATATCTATTCTATTCTATTCCCCGAGAGAATACCCTACAGACGCGCATCTTTACGTATTTGGGCGGAGATACTGTCAAAGAAGGAATTGTCTAGGTTTCATGTTCGAAGAAAAAGTATAACACGTGTGCTTATGGCATTCGCCAAGTTTAGGTGCGTTTTTCTCGAAAATTGATTTTCGAAGTTGCAAATTCAAAAATGTCCCGGTGACTCGTTTTTCAATTTAGAGGGTTCGTTCTGGGCTTTAAAGGTTCATGCATGCTCGAACGCAACACTGAATGCGTGCGGGCGTTCGCGTTTGCGTCAGGATAGGAACTGTGTTGAGCAATGCTTTGGTTCACACTGGACAAGCGCTTCGTCGACACGCTGCCAAAAAGTCTAACCTGCCGCCCTTCACACGCCCCTCACGCTTATGAACAAATTGATTTTCACATGACAATTAAGATCCGATTTCAACGTTTCTTTTTTTCAATGAAAGATAAATAAAGTCCGCATAGGGCTATTACGTTTGGTTTTTGAAAAAAATTAATTAGTATTTCTTCATTCAAAAACCAAAATGAATTTTTGTTATCTCTTTAAAAATGCCGTTTTATATAAAATATTCAGATTTGTTCAAAAATGCCTACAATTGCTAAAGCAAATATCCAGAAATGTCTTTTAGTAAAGCACAGAAGCTTAAAAATGTATTAAATTTTTTATAAAGAAATAACAGAATGAAAATGGTTTCATAGGGATTGTCAGCGTTTAGTAATTTTTTTCACCACATATCTGCGATCGAGAATTACCTCATTTTTCTGACAACATTTCTTGATCACAAAAATTGGAATTTTCAATTTGTCAATAGCATTTTCTACGTTTCATACAAAAACGGTGAGTTCTATCAAAAAACGGTTACATGGGATGGTCTAGGCCTTTTTGAGATTAACCATTATTCTTCTAACAGTTTTTCTATCTCGCATAGTTCTTCTGTAAAGTGGAATTTTCTATCTTTAACAACATTTTTCACCGTTAAAAAAACTACGCATTCTATCAAAAAATGGTATGAACCAAAGTACATCTTTTTGAGGTAGACTCGACAGGAAAATTGAATTTTAAATGTTTTAAAAAGCATTTTCGATGGATAAAATCAGAACCTTTTGCCAAAAATGGCTGGTTAAAGATCTAATCCTTTTTTTAGGCCTTTAAAAGCCTACACGATACTACAGACATACACCCTCATAATCTTTATTTTTACTCAGAGCGTCTCTAAACGTGTAGATTTTACGAAAACAGACAACGTCAACTTGTACATAAAACTAATACTAATAAACTTAATATACATAATTAGAATTTAAAAATAAGCAATGCTTCATTTTCAAAGAAGAATAAGCGGAATAAAAAACCAAATTTGGAAATTTATAATTACGATGTATAAACAAATATTTGCAAATATTAAAATAACAAATATTACTAAATAGAATCCACTTGCATTGCTTTTAATCCATTAAAAATATAATACTTCGATTTTGCCATCTTTTCTAATATCTTTATTAATATAATATTTTTTAAATAAACAAAATAAAGAATCAGCAACCTTACGTTTCTTAGGAATTTTATATTGAGTTATTTAAAAAAAACCAAAGGTGAATCGTTTGAGAATTGCGACCTGGAGCTTCATCCTTCCGCGAAAATCCACTCCTGAAGCACTGTGCGGTTGCCACAGTGGACCGCGACGAGTTTTGCTGGTGCGCCTCCACTCAGTATAACTCAAAAATGCGTTCCAAAGTGCGTCGCGTCAGCGTTCGCGTTTGCGTTCGAGCGGGCGTTCGCGTTTGCGTCAGGATAGAAACTGTGTTTGGTTTACACTGGACAAGCGCATCCCCGAAACGCTGACAAAAAGTCTAACTTTTCACAGTTTTCACCGTACGCCTCCACACTGGGTCAAAGACACACAGTGGGACCAAGCGGATATTTTTCATTCGAAAAAGTCTACAGACTTCAATTTTGCCCCGATTTGCGATTTTTTCGTTGTTAACTAAAGAGCGCTACATTTCAAAGAGCACCTTGGTCATATATATTTTGAATTTTCATTTGTTTATTCATTATATGTTTACTCAAAGTATGAGAAAATCGACATTTTTCACATAATTATTATTTGCTCTTCAAGAACGGTTCGCATTATGAATAAATATTATAATTGTTTATAAGTATTATAATTGTTAATTTTTTATAGAAATTGTTACTGACGATCACTCTCACAATAATTTAAAGTATTTCCAGAAAAGAAAAATTTGTTTTCAACAAAAATTACAATCTTTTTTAAATATATGAAAATTTCGTAATATTTGGAATGAAATAATAACAATAAATAATAAAAATTGCTCATTATTAATTTTACATAGAAATAGTGACTGAAAATGTCTGTCACAAAAATTTAAAGCAGTTTTGGTGCATAAAATTATTTTCCAGGCCAAAGTGCCAAACTTTTATATTTGTTCAAAACATCAACAATTGTTGTATTTTCACAAATATAATTGAACATATATTATTTTTAAGAATATCAGCATCAATGCAGATGATAAAAGGTAAACCGCAATTGAAAAAAACCACGAATTCCAAATTTATGCAAAACATTGTTTATAACTATTCTAATTGTTAATAATTTATGGATATTCTGACTAACAATCACTCTCACAATAATTTAATGCATTTTTAGCTAAAAATAAATGTTTTTCAACCACAATTAAAATATTTGGCTATTTTTTAATTTGATTTGTTTATAATAATTAAAACATACAATAATCAAATTATTTGTATTCTGGGAGTACTCTTGCGTAGTAAGAGGGTGTCATTTGTTGATAACTTTTTTGTCCATTCCGTTGTAAAAACGGTTATTATTGTATGACAATGAACTTAGCAGATAATTGTTCATAATGTTCGTTCACATTCTAGTAATTTAATGCCCGTCAGATGTTGCAGCGGGTTACGGTAAAAACCGCAAAAATATGTATAAATAAAAGGTAAGTGAAAGTCTTTGAGTAGCAGAGAAAATGTACAGTCAAAGACCGAGAAACGAAGATGTACCTAGTCCTAGTTAATAAAAAAGTATATGGTACGTAGGTAGGCAAAGGTGGGAAGGCAGACCGTGAGTAGACAATACAAAATGTGGTAGCCACATGTTTTGAAACCGCAAAGAAATCGCTAAAATGATTTTCCAACGAAGAATCTTCAATTTCAGGTAGGTATAATAAAATTTGTTAGCGAGGTAGGCTGTGAGGGGACGCTAAAAAATGTGATGGCCAAATGTTATTCAAATTGAAGGGAAATCCCCTAAATCCATTTTCCAACGCAAAATTTCAAGTCTACGCCAGGAATTTAGAAATACATTTTATAATAATAGAATGTTTATGTGCCTGATGTCAAATATCTACTAATTTACGCCAAATATTCTTCTTCTTTGTGTATCTTATCTACATTTCAGACTCTACAGAAGCAGAGAAATGAACAAGAATATTGTAACTATATGCGAAAAATTACCAAATACATATCCAAATTGACTTGTTCTTCAATAGATGTTTTATATTAAATTATTCATATCGAATTTGTTGTCGCCTGCTTTCCAGAAACTTGCCCCTTTTCCCCTGTTTCTCGTTTTGTCACTTAAATTCGAACTGAATTAATAGAAGCCAGTGATAAGAAAATTCAATTATTTTCGGTTGAAAGTTCATTTACTTTTTTTTTTTTTATTCAAAAGACTACTACTACATTTTTGGTTAAGAATTCTTCTCTTTGTAGTTAAAAATTATACTAATTGGTCGACAAATTTACCAATTTTCTAAACCATTTTACTAGCTTCTTTAGAAATTATCTTTTTCGGTGAAAAATTGATCTTTCTTGGTTGACCTATAAACCTACCTAAAATTGACCTATTTCTTTAAAAATTCGTCTTTTTTTTATTGAAAAAACAGCTGTCTGGTTGAAAATTAATTTCTGTTGGTTACATATTTTTCTTTGTTGCTTAAAAATAAGCTTTTTTGTTTAAAATTTAACTTTCTGGGTTCAAAACTCACTTCTTCTCCACAAAATTGATCTTCTTTCATTGAAAACTGAATAATTTGGTTTAAAATTCAACTTTAGTTGAATTACACTACTTTTGATTTAAAGCAAAAGTCTTTATCGGTTGACATATCAACTGTTACATTTATCGTCGAGAATCATTCTTTTTCAGTTGAAAATTCTACCATTTTGTTAAAAAGTCCTTTTTTTCTAATAAACTTAATATACATAATGAGAATTTGAAAATAAAAATGCTTCAATTTCGAAGAAGAATAAATAGAATAAAAAACAAAATTGAAAGTTGTTAATTGAAAATTGTTAAGTTTGCTAGGAATTTTGTACTGAGTAATTTAAAAAAAAGGTGAATCGGTTGAGAATTGCGACCTGCAGCTTCATCCTTCCGCGAAAATCGATTCCTGAAGCACTGTGCGGTTGCCACAGTGGACCGTGACGAGTTTTGCTGGTGCGCCTCCACTCAGTATAACTAAAAAATGCATTCGAGCATGCATGGACACTTTGAAACGCATTTTTGAGTTATACTGAGTGGAGGCGCACCAGCAAAACTCGACGCGGTCCACTGCACTGTGGCAACCGCACAGGGCTTCAGGAATGGATTTTCGCGGAAGGATGAAGCTGCAGGTCGCAATTCTCAACCTAAGGTTCCTGATTTTTTATTTTATTTCAAAAATATTATATTAATAAAGATATCAGAAAAAATGGCAAAATAGAAGCATTATATTTTTAATGTAATTGTAATGTAATATTTTAATATTTTCACTTTTGTTTTTTATTCTTTTTATTCTTCTTCGAAAATGAAGCATTTTTATTTTCAAATTCTCATTATGTATATTAAGTTTATTAATAAAAATGAAGATGTATGTATGTAAATAAAGTTGTATGTCTGTAGTATCATGTAGGCTTTGTGAAGGACTAAAAAAAAGACGAGATCTTTAAACAGCCATTTTTGGCTGTTGTCGACGATAAATGTAATAGATGATATGTCAACCGATAAAGACTTTTACTTTAAATCAAAAGTAGTGTAATTCAACTAAAGTTGAATTTTAAACCAAATGCTTCATTTTTCAATGAAAGAAGATCAATTTTGTGGAGGAGAATTAAGTTTTGAACCCAGAAAGTTAAATTTTAAACAAAAAAGCTAATTTTTAGCAACAAAGAAAAATATTAACCAACAGAAATTAATTTTCAACCAGACAGCTGTTTTTTTAATAAAAAAAGACGAATTTTTGAAGATATAGGTCAATTTTCAACCCAAAAATTTCAATTTCAAACAAAAACGCTTATGCGCAAACAAGAAAGATGAATATCGTACCGAACAAGATGACTTTTGCTTCCTCATAGAGGAAGCTTTGTAATGGTAACATTTTCCAAAATTTTTAAATTCATTTAATTGAGCCTTCTCCAATTTAAAAATGTCTAATACAATGTTCTAAGCAATTGTCCGGATGGGTGTGTATGTGTGGATGTGTGGACGTGTGGATGTCACGCTGTTTTGTGAACACGATAACTTGAAAACGGTCGCAGATAAATTGATGAAATTTGGAGGGCTTATTTTCCCGACTAATATCTTGAAACTGACCGAAGGATTTCTAAAAATATTTGTTGCATTTTTTCTGCGCACTTAATAATATTTGAAAAATCGGTTTTTTATAGTAAAACTTTTTTCATTAACATAATTTAAAGTTGATGCAAGAATATAAAAGATTCCTTGGTTCGAGACGAATCGATTGACCTATAATATTAATATATTTTATTAAAGCGTAGGGAAGTTATGGTAATTTGTATATTTTGAAAATCGGTTTTTTATAGTAAAACTTTTTTCATTAACATAATTCAAAGTTGATGCAAGAACAGAAAAGATGTGTTGATTCGAGTCGAATCGATTGACCTTCAATATTGATACATTTTATTGAAGAGTAAGGAAGCTATGGTAATGCGTAATATTTGAAAATACGGGTTTTTATAGTAAAACTTTTTTCTTCAACATGATTTAAAGTTGATGCAAGAATATAAAAGATTCCTTGGTTCGAAACGAATCGATTGACCTATAATATTGATACATTTTATTAAAGAGTATGCAAGTTATTGTGATTTATATATTTTGAAAATCAGTTTTTTATAGTAAAACTTTTTTCACTAACATAATTCAAAATTGATGCAAGAACGGAAAAGATTCCTTGATTCAAGGCAAATCGATTGATTTATAATATTAATACACTTTATTGAAGATTAAGGAAGTTATGCTCATTTATAATATTTGAGTCATCTGCTCCAAACAGAAAAACTTTTTTCATTGACATAATTCAAAGTTGACGCATGAATAGAAAAGACTTTTTGATCCTAAGTTTTCAAGCAGGGTAATTCTGACAATTTTTGTAAAGAAATCATTAAGCTGGGAAAGAGATAGGGTGCTACAGAACTTGTCCCATCCCTTTTCCAGCTCGAAAAATTATAATTTCGAATACAAAATTTGATTTGTCAGATTTTTCTTTGTGTTAAAAAATTTTTTGTATTATTTTGTAGTTTTGCATTTTTTGTACATTTCTATTTTTAAATTGATCAAAATGAAGACTTTGGTTTGTCTATTATTGAAAAAAAAATTAATGCTTCCTCTATGAGGAAGCAAATACATTTGCTGACGGGAAGCAAAGTGCTTGTGAAATGAGCACCATATAATTATAAATACAAACAAAGTGGAAACACTCGAGATCGAATTCACAGCTAGTTTAATAAAATGATTGAATGTTTAATTATATAGGTGTATTTTCAACGAAGTAGTTGTTTTTTCAATTGAAAAGGACGGATTTTAAAGAAAACAGCTGAATTTTCAACCCAAACAATTAAATTTTTAACATAAAAGTTCATTTTCAACCGAGTAAGATCAATTTTTAACCAAAAAATATCATTTCTAAAGAAACTAGTAAAATGGTTTCGAAAATTGGTAAATTTGTCGACCAATTAGTATAATTTTTAACTGCAAAGAGAAGAATTCTCAACCTAAAATGTAGTAGTAGTCTTTTGAATAAAAAAATAAAAAAAAGTAAATGAACTTTCAACCGAAAATAATTGAATTTTCTTATCACTGGCTTCTATTAATTCAGTTCGAATTTAAGTGACAGAACGAGAAACAGGGGAAAAGGGGCAAGTTTCTGGAAAGCAGGCGACAACAAATTCGATATGAATAATTTAATATAAAACATCTATTGGCCTATCTATATGGCCAACGGCCATACCACGCTGAAACCCCCAGTTCTCGTCAGATCACTCAAGTTAAGCAGCGTTGGACGCGGTTAGTACTTGGATGGGTGACCATTCAAGAATACTGACATGAGTGCTGTTGGCACATCGTGGGTGTGGTGAGCCCACACTTGTCGTTATTTATAACTACAAGAAAAACCTAGAAACACTACCCGAATCGGGTAGTGTCACGCCTACCCTGAAAGGGAAATGGTTTAATGGTATATTATTATATTATTATCTATTGAAGAACAAGTCAATTTGGATATGTATTTGGTAATTTTTCGCATATAGTTACAATATTCTTGTTCATTTCTCTGCTTCTGTAGAGTCTGAAATGTAGATAAGATACACAAAGAAGAAGAATATTTGGCGTAAATTAGTAGATATTTGACATCAGGCACATAAACATTCTATTATTATAAAATGTATTTCTAAATTCCTGGCGTAGACTTGAAATTTTGCATTGGAAAATGGATTTAGGGGATTTCCCTTCAATTTGAATAACATTTTGCCACCACATTTTTTAGAGTCCCCTCAGAGCCTACCTCGGTAACAAATTTTATTATACCTACCTGAAATTGACCGTCTGCCTTCCCACCTTTGCCTACCTGCGTACCATATACTTTTATATTAACTAGGACTAGGTACATCTTTGTTTCTCGGTCTTTGACTGCACATTTGCTCTGCTACTCAAAGACTTTCAGTTACCTTTTATTTATACATATTTTTTCGGTTTTTACCGTAACCCGCTGCAACATCTGACGGGCATTACATTACTAGAATGTGAACGAACATCATGAACAATTATCTGCTATAATAACCGTTTTTACAACGGAATGGACAAAAAGTTACCAAAAAATGACACCCTCTTACCACGCAAGAGTACTCCCAGAATACAAATACTTTGATTATTGTATGTTTTAGTTATTATAAACAAATCAAATCAAAAATAGCCAAATATTGTAATTGTGGTTGAAAAACATTTGTTTTTAGCTAAAAATGCATTAAATTATCGTGAGAGTGATTGTTAGTCAAAATATCCATAAATTATTAAAAATTAGAATAGTTATAAACAATGTTTTGCATAAATTAGGAATTTGTGGTTTTTTTCAATTGCGGTTTGCCTTTTATCATCTGCATCGATGCAGATATTTTTAAAAATAATATTTGTGAAAATACATCAATTGTTGATGTTTTGAACAAATATAAAAGTTTGGCACTTTGGCCTGGAAAATAATTGTATGCACCAAAACTGCTTTAAATTTTTGTGACAGACATTTTCAGTCACTATTTCTATGTAAAATTAACAATCAGCAATTGTTATTATTTATTGTTATTATTTCATTTCAAATATTACGAAATTTTCATATGTTTAACCTTCCGGTGGGCGCGCCTTCGAAAATCACACGAGCGGGCGCGTAGCAGCACTGAGTGCTGCCTCCAGAACATCGGCTTTCCCGCTCATGAAGTAGCCTTGTTTTCGAGGTAAAGCAGGTAAAATCATTAGGAACAACCCTCATTATCGAACGGAATTATATATTTGTGTCTCGAACACATTACAGCCTATCTATATAATTTATTTGTAATGGTAAACTAGAAATTGTTCCTCAATACACTGTACAAATACCAAACATAACGGTGACTAAAACTAAATTATATTTATTATACCATTAAGCCATTTCCCTTTCAGGGTAGGCGTGACTTGCTCGGTGAGGAAAGAAGTAATGTGAGGTAGGGGGTATAGATTGTTTAGATCAGGGGGGTGACACGATTTTCGCTTTTGCATTAGAGGCGCGTGTCAGTTTTGTGAAGAGCGGCGAGTCGTGAAACATTGGCACCACCTCTGCGACGCCCGGTCTGCCCGTTGTCTGTTATGATTTTGCATATAAAAACTCGTGAAATGTCATAACTTTATCGTCTTTTTGCCGTATTTTATTCATTTACGGATACATGTGTTATAAAAATGGGGGGCATCGATGTATAGCACCGAATTGTCTATCAGGGTACGACTCAACCCGCTCAAACGGAGTAAAAAAGTGCTTTTTTCCGTTCTAAAAAATGAGGTTGACCGTTGGCAACAAGCAATTAAGCATGACAAAAAGGATTTTATTGTCAAACCTGGAAATGTAGTTTGTGAAGATCACTTTTTAAAGGATCAAATAATTTGGAAAAAGAAAGTTTTAGCTCCGGATGGAACGGTTATGGCGGTAAGTATGAGGATTTGTTTACACCGATGTTCTTTAACCTAAAATAATTGAATGGCTCTGACGGTTTCATGACTACACTGATTTTTAAATTTTGATATATTTTTCTTCTTGTAAAACTTTTAGATTATTGTAATAGTGTGTAACATTATATTTTTATTAGTTTTCGAAATTTTAAAAATATTTTAAAACCCTTACTATCTTTAAGAAAATTGTAAAAGTAACATTAATGACAGTTTTTAATTATCGCTTAGTTTTAACATTTATGTACGATTACATTAATTTATGAATAAATTCTAGTATTAAAGTAAATTACAATTGTAAAATAATGATTTTCTTGCAGTCAGAATAGTACAAGAAACCTAAAATTTAAAAAACGATATTTTTATGAAAAAGAAAGTCGCGACATTTTGTAAAACGTAGCTTTGCTCAATTGTATATAATAAATTATTATGTTCTGTCTGCATAATAATTGCTATACTTTTATCGTAGTATATTCGTAAATAATTTAAATAATTATATTTATTTAAATAAAGTAACCTGGCATTTATTACTCCTATATACCATCCTACTGTCTTTACTCCATATTTAATTTTATCTCCATCTTCTAATTCCATTTTTAAATAAATAAATGACTAAATGTACATTAAAGTTAATAACTTTATTACTGATAATCTTTTCAGCCATTTCACGATCAATACAATACACTGAATATTAAAAATTATGATTGTTAAATTTGCTTGTATATTTTTATTATAATGTAATAATAGATTAGGATCATTCGAGTCATTAAAAAATAGAAAAAATATTTTTTATATTATCATTTCAGAGCATTCATTTTATTTGTTTTAAACGTTAAAGACGTAATCTTTATATTTTACCATTCCACTCTACTTGAAAATTAAAAACCGACATTTCCAGTGTATGTAAGGTCTATTTTTCAATCCTAGGTATTTTTTCAAATTCTAGAAACAGTTAATCCTTGCTTAATTCAAGCTAAAAGTTTTCAAATTATCCACAAACGTCCAAAATATTATAAAAACTGCGAAAAATACTAAATCTCCCATGATTCTAATCAGCTTTCATTCAAATGTAGGGCGCCGCGCTAGTGGCGCCAGTGTTTCATTTTCTGCCGTCCTTCACAAAACTGACACAGTGCATTTGTATGGCGAGTCACCCCCCTGGCTTAGATTGATCTAGAATTCTCGTGTTAGGTTGCTGATCAATCACTCTAGCGATCACCCCAAGTGAAGAGCCTCACAAAATTGTTACGTGTGGTTCCCCACTTGGGTCCATTAGTATCCAATATGAAGAGAAGAATTTACCGTTCGTAACATAATTTTTTAAATGTTCCTTTTGAAAGAAAGAACTTACAAATTTCAATACAGCCAATTTCACAATAAACGGAACTCTAAATTGGCAGCACTGAGTGCTGCCAGGGTGGAGTCTTCACGTTCGCTTTTGACTGATGACTGCTAAAATGTACGTAGGTACCTGGATTGTCTTACTAGTATTGCCAACTGCAGGTACTGAACCTCCCTAGCCGATTCAAAAAATCCTAATCCCGTTTATCACTGAAAGCACTGAGTGCTGCCGCGCGCCCACTGGAAGGTTAAAAAAGATTGTAATTTTTGTTGAAAACAAATTTTTCTTTTCTGGAAATACTATAAATTATTGTGAGAGTGGTCGTCAGTAACAATTTCTATAAAAAATTAACAATTATGATATTTATAAACAATTATAATATTTATTCATAATGCGAACCATTGTTGAAGAGTAAATAATAATTATGTGAAAAATGTCGATTTTCTCATACTTTGAGTAAACATATAATAAATAAACAATTGAACATTCAAAATATCTATGACCAAGGTGTTCTTTGAAATTTAGCGCTCTTTAATTAACAACGAAAAATCGCAAATCGGGGCAAAATTGAAGTCTGTAGACTTTTTCGAACGAAAAATATCCGATTGGTCCCAATGTGTGTCTTTGACCCAGTGTGGAGGCGTACGGTGAAAATTGTGAAAAGCGTCAGGCTGGACTTTTTGTCAGCGTTTCGGCGATGCGCTTGTCCAGTGTGAATCAAACCATTGCTCAACACAGTTTCTATCCTGACGCAAACGCGAACGCCCGCTCGCATTCAGTTTTGCGTTCGAGCATGCATGCCAGGAACTTATCCGGCTATATGCCCATATACGTAACTCCGTGCCGACCGTCAGATAGGTGGTTACAGTCTGCGACGAACTCAATACTCTGATCCGGCAAGAGTCTCGTGCACCCTGAGGACACGGAGCGACCCATGGACGACCGCCTTCTGCATTTTCCCCACAAGTGTCTCAGCATTTTGTTGACACGCAGGGATGCTTTTCAGGCTATTAACCAGTGAAACCTTGGCACCTCCAAGAGCGCCGATGATCAAGACGATTAGCTGAACAGAATATTCCGGGTATAACCGTCGCAACTCCCTTATAAGGTCTTTATACCTCTCCTTCTTTTCTTTCTCCTTGGCTGTGACGTTTTTGTCAGCTGGTGCCGAAAATTCGATAACGAACATGGTTCGTTTCTCGAAGTCAAGGAGAACTATGTCAGGACTCGAGTGCGCAACAGAAACAATTGTCGAGAATATGAAGTTCCAGTATATGCGGCACTTCTCATTTTCGATAATTGACTCGATTTTTCTAGGAGCGTTTAGCGGAGAGGTATCTGGGCTAATGCCATAAAAGTGACAGAGATGGTAATAAAGCACTCTTAGTGCCGCATTCTGCCTTTGTATGCTCGAGGTGTGCATGAAACGCTCTGCAGCTATCATCGGGAATGTCTTGGCTCAAAATGTGGCGACGGTATGCTAGAGTGGAAATGACACCGTCTTGACATGGCAAAATGAAGCCCTCCGTGCCCGGCTTCAATCCGGGTGATCTAAGGAAAGCAAACGTTAGCTCATACGACATCGACTGATCTTCCACATTTCTGTGGAAGATCCCGTGCATCCTTTTGTCGAGGAGCTGTTCGCGGAAGCTTTCTCCCGTGCTTTCTTAATCCGGGTCTTCAGGAGTGAGTATTCAAGATGGATAAGATTTGATGCATTTTGCTCACCCCTAATATTGAAGTCAAGGCCGAGTATTTCAGCAGCCTCCTCCGCTGCTTTGTACAGAAACGCCCCTTTGCCCACTTCTTCGTGTTTCCTGACCATTTTAAGATGAGGGTCTTGTCCATTTGCGACCATATGTGCTGTACCCAGAATAATCCTGTTGTGAAGACATCCAAGATTCAGTATTCTGCGACCACCTTGACGGCGTGAGATGTAAAATCGTGGAACAGAAGACTTAAGGTGCATGCTTTTGTTCATGTGCATAACCTTTCGGGACCCGATATCGAGGGATCTGAGCTCGTCCTTCGTCCATGGAACTACTCCAAATCAATAGAGTACTACGGCTCGGAATGCGGCTCTGTGGCACGCCCAGGTATGTATATGTCTCTCCAGCGCAAAGGTGTCGTATAGCGCTTTTGTCAACGAGCTCAGGATCTTCGGAGATGCCATTAAGTTTTCCTTTCTTCAAATTAAACTTGGCGCATTTCTCTAACCCGAACTCCATTCCAATCTCTTGAGTGTACTCTTTGACAATTTTTGGAGCTAGATGTAGTTTCTCTTGATTTCTAGCATAGATCTTAACATCATCCATGTAAAATACATGAGTGACCTTATGCTTTTGGCTTCCAGGTTTGCCGCAGAGGTGCCCTTCGGAATGGCGAACTGCGAGATATAGTGGCAATAATGTAAGGCAAAAGAGGAGAGGGCTCATGATGTCGCCCTGAAACACACCTCTCTGAAAGGTGATACTGTTAGTGATCACACGATGTTTTCCAGATGAGATAGTAAATCTGGTTTTGCAAAGCGGCATTAATCTCTCTATGCACCTCACGATGTGTGGATGAACCTTTAGGCTTTCTAACAGACAGATGATAAGTCTATGTGAGGTTAAATCGAAAGCTTTCCGATAATCAATCCAGGCCATCGATAGAAATCGCTGATAGGATGCTGCGTCTTTACAGACACATCTATCGATGAGCAAGTTCTCCCGACATCCTGCTACGCCTTTCTTTGAGCCACGTTGTTCATACATCTCTCACCACACAGGTCCAATTGTCCGAACAATCCTATCATTTAGGATAGCTGTGAAGATCTTATACAGTGTGTTCAGGCAAGTTATTGGCCTGTAATTCTTAGTGTCAGCTAAGTTGCCCGTCTTCGGCAGGAGCACTGTGCGCCCTTCCACCAACCACCCTGGAATAGGCTCTTCCGACTTTAGATATGAGGTGAAAATTCGGGCCAGATGCTGGTGGGTTGAAGGAAACTTCTTCCACCAGAAGGTGTTGATACCATCTGGTACCTGAGCGGAATAGTTCTTCATGCCTCTTAATACGTTTTTCCCCTCCTCGGTAGTGATAGGTGGGCATTCCTCCTCAGCTGTTATGAGGGCATTGCACAGCTCCTTGAAGCTATTTATATTCTTTGAGCCTTCTTCAAGTGGATGTTGGACTTCCTAGACTTCTCTCCAAAATGCTTCGACCTTCTCTGGTTTGGACGGATGGTCGACAGTAACTGGAGGGTCTTGGAAGAGTCGATATATATATATATATATATATATATATATATATTAATAATTTTCATTTGTAATATGTTAATAGAGGTAATTTTTTTTGGATCAATTAATTCCTTGCTGGAAGTAAAATAAATTGATACAAGAAAATACTTTCAGGAAACTCTAATCGAAGAAATGGTGAGATAATTGAAAAAGTACATAAATTTGTGTTCTATAAAATATTATTCTAATAAACAATATGCATAAAGTCTTTATTTATCTGTGAAAATTGAAGGCGTTAAATTTTGAAGACCATCATTTTTTTAATGTGATGGTCAAAGCGTTAAACATTTTTGCTTATACTTGCACGCAGTGTTAATGCCTGTCGTGCTGTACAGTGTACTGTAACATGAACATGAAGATTTCGAACCATCAGAACATTCCCTGGCTCTTTCGCTGTACGCGCAACGCGTTTTTAGAGATGGGGGAGTGACATTACGGACTGGAGGGAAGCACTCGTATCTATTTCCTCCAAAATATTTGTACCTTAGTACATAGTCTCAAGACTATTGACTATTATTGACTATATAGTTAGCAATATCTACAAATTCACTTTTGACAAATGGATTTGGCTAAAACAACTTACAATTATTTTACATTTTTCCTCGTATACAAAACAATAGTACCGACAACAGAAAGTTTTAAACATGGCTTCACAGAATGTCATCATGACGTTATGAATCCGTTTAAAAAAAAATAGAAACAAACCTAATTTTTAGTGGAATTTTCAAAATCGAAACTTAAGATAATATTTTTCATAAACAGCCGAAATAGTACGCTTTTATTAATTTTATAATCACCTACATGAAGTCATCCATCTATGGTTATTTCAGATATAATTTGTCACGACGCTGCTTTTTTAATATTTCTGTATTCTTAGAAATATATTATAATTTTTTATGGAACTTTTCACTTTGATCCGCCATATGGTATGTGTTCTTTCGCACTTATTACATCAAAAACTTGTTTCTAACCTCTGTAATTGCTCTGTAGAGATTCGTACCAGTCTGAAACGTCGACGATATGTAATGGATCATACATTTTTTTCTGCATGCAGTTTTGTCTGGATATCTTGACCTATGAAAAACTTTAACAATGAATAATCTTTGATACATTTTATTGGTGTTTCTAGTAAAAGGAGAATGTAATTTCTTGGGCCGGTCAATAGATTAGAGATATGATAAAAAATCCCGGAATAGAATTTTAAAGTCAACCAGTCGAGGTTGAGCCTTGAGAAAGAAAACACGTACCAGTTAAAGTACCGAAGTTAATAACGCCTCGGTAGCAATAAATATCCTAACTCCAGTAACTGTGTCTCTTTTCCTTTAAAGAACCCTATGTTTAACAATACAGTAGTACAGTGCAATACATTAGTAAAATACAGTTTATATTTACTACCGGAAAATCCCAGGAAAGAACCTTGAAATAACCGGGAATTTGGTGGGCGAAAGTTAGTATATTCCCTGCAAAATTTGTGCACCATGTCTGGGCCAGATGCTCGTCAGTTTTTTGCTCTCTGTAGCACCCGAGCACGTCGGAGGTTGTGATGTTGATAACCTTCATTTCCGAAATGACATTAACTAGCCCCGCTTGGATCGTATTTTGCTGATATCGTCTTCAGTTCTCTTTTTCCACGGTGGATATTTTCTATTCCTCTGACTCGCGGTACGACTGCCCTGAGGTCTTAAGATTCTAAAAAGATGATTTTTGAAAAAAGGACAGCACAGATGATTTTCGTTTTGTGCTTTAAAAACTTTCCCATCATCCTGTAGTTGCATCCTGCAAAAAAACACCGAGTGAAAATACTTAGGTGGAAATTGTTTGAGGCTCACCGTGGAGTCTGATCGATTGTTTTTAATTTGGGCTTGCATTTTTCGTAGGATGCCAAAGAATTGCAATCAATAACAAAGCCTATTTGGAAGCAATCTTCAGTTACAATCAGTTCTGCCGCACTGTGAGGTAGTTTCGAAACTGGTGTTTTACGGTCACCCTGTTTAGTTTTTAAATTTAAATGTTTATCTAGATCAATTTTCAATAAGCTGAATTTTAAAGCTTATTTAATTTAATTCGAAATAAGCTACACTTCTGTCGGAAATTGTCGGTACGACCAGCGCGAGTACTATTAAAAATCACTGCTCACTTTGAAACGTGATTACTCGTTCAAAAAAGCAGCGAGAATCTTTTTTAAAAAACCAATGGATATCTTATTAAATTCCGCGCCAAGTGACCTCTAACAGAGATGTTTTTGACCATTTGAAGAGAATCACGTGAGAAGTTAAAGAAAGCAAGAATTTGTCGAATTTTGTACTTCGACTTCAACTTTTGGCATGCCCTAGGAAAGTTGTAGAAATAATTTGACATTTATACCACACAGTCTTTGAGGTCTTATCTTTAATTTAAGCCAATACAACTTTTAAAATCTTCCCGGGTTCTCGAGATACGACTAAAAATGTCCAAGTGTGTCTGTGCCGAGTTTCAGTCACTTAAGCAGCGAGCCTGGCCGACAGCGGTAATCGCCGACTGAAACTTGACATTTGAGACTTGGACATCTTTAGACGTATTTCGAGAATCCGTTAAGATTTTGAAAGGTTTATTGACTTGAATTAAAGATAAGACCTCGAAGAGCGTGTGCTATGAATTTCAGATTGCTGCTACAACTTTCCTAGGTCATGAGACAAGTTGAGGTCGAGGTACAGAATTCGAGAAATTCTTGCATTTTGTTAAACTTCTCACGTGGTTTATTCTCTTCCAAGGGTCAAAAATATCTCTATTATAAATAGTTTGACGCAGAATTTAATGAGCTTTTCATCGGTTAAAAAAACAATGATTTTTAATAGTACTCGTGCTGGTCGTACCGACAATTCCCGACAGTAGTGTATCTATTAATGCTTTATGATTATTTTGTTTAAATTAGGATGCATTGGTACACCGGTTAGAGCATCTTGCAGACACAGTAGTTGGATTGGAATCTTTTGCCGGTTCTGACAAGGAAGCGAATCCAGTCTTCAAGGATTATCATGGTTTGCTGCATATAAAGAAAGTTTCTGCCTTTAATACTTTGGCGCCCCACTGTCCTCATTCCATGGATTTGGCGTTCAAACTAAGGCGGAAAAAGTTTCTCATAGAGGTACTTTTATTATATTCTTATTAACAAACCGATACCTTTTTATATCATATTTGTTTAATTGCATATCAACAGACAAACTTTTAATTAAAATCACTAAAAAAGTTTCTGATTTCTTCAGGTTTTACACATACCACCAGAATTAGGTGACACGGCGCAACGTGAGCAGGACGATGTTGCTTGTGGGAGTGGTAGCACTAGATCAAGTGTACTTGATTTTTAATAAAAATTATTTTTGTTACGCCCAAGCTGACAATTGTAATTACCTTCAACATTTTTTCCCTTAGGAATTTATATGTATAAGAAGTATTTAATTCATGCTTAATTGCTTAAGATATTATAAGGAATATTATAAGGACGCCAATCCGATCCAAAGTTAGTCCTGCTCTTCGCATACAAGAGGTAAAGTCTAAAAGGCAACTTTGATTAATATCCCGTATAAACGCGAAAATATGTTACAAATTTAACTAGATTATAGTTCAGACTAGTTTAAGGGATAAGAATTAGACATAATTCGACTACTCCTATTGAGAAAGTAGTGATTCGTTATGGTTGTTAATAAAAACGCAACTCGTGCCCTCCATAGTAAGTGTATACAGTTTTCTATTTACTTAATATAGAGGGCAGGAGTTGCGTTATTATCAGCAGCCATAACGAATCCCTACTTTCTCAATAGGAACAGTCAAATTGTTAATATTATAAAATTTTAAGACACTCTTATGAAGGTTATTATTACACTAAAAGTACTGTTTTGAATTTTTAATAATGTGGCGACTAATTTTTATTTATTTTTACAAGGGAGCGTTCATATATGACGTCACGTTTTAGGGTGCAGGGGGGTATTCTTTTTAATCGTGACTTACATTTATAAAAAAAAAATTGATTAGCAGTTCGAACTCGAAAGTTCATTGCCTCACTACCCGATTCGGGTAGTGTTTCTAGGTAGATATTTACTACCAGTGTGGGCCCACCACACCCACGACGGGCCAACAGCACGCAGTATTCCTGAACGGTCATCCATCCAAGTGCTAACCGCGCCCAACAATGCTTAACTTCAGTGATCTTACGAGAACTGGTGTTTTCAGCGCGGTAGCATATGGAAAAACGCGACATTTTATTGAATATGTGTTCGAAAAAAATATAATATTTCTGCAAATAGAAAAGTACTTAGAATTCGATTATCTAAGATGAAATCTAAATTTGCAATAAATTTTAAGATCCGGAACATGTTTATTTATAGATAAATGTAAATTGTGGTAATAACTTTTTGGAAACATTTATAATAAGAAAACACATTTTCAAAATTATTGGAATTATGGTTTAGAAATAAACTTTCGATTTGCAACCACATTGTTTGTACGGACCTTGCAAGTTCTTTATATTTGTTGCTCGACGATTTTTTAAATTAAATATGGTTTTATTAAATATGGTAAGGTTAAAAATTGCTATTTTATACAATATTTCTGCAAATTGAAGTAAGCCATCAAATTCGACTAGAATTAAAAATTACAAAATTGCAACCTTCTTATAAGTCCCACGGGTGCCCTGAAGTTAATTTTTTTTTGAAAGTCTTGCCACTACGGAAATCATTGCAGATCTTGATTCTAGAACATTTTTTACGATCAAACACGCAATGACGTTACAATACTTCAACTGGTTTATTTAGGAATTTCTTCAAGGTTGATCCATCGTGCCAAAGAGTTTGTTTACAGACGGAACATATATACGTATAGGTGAAAAATCAAAACATATACAACACACTTGAAAATTTGCGCTCATGTCCTTCTGCATGCTGTTTCATTCCAAAATTTAGTATCATTCGTTTTACCGAGCTAATAAAATTCTGTTATAAAAACATAGAGTGTCGCGTCGATGAATAGTGTGTCAAGTGAATTGTTCCTGCTTAATCTTTATGCATTAAAAGTAGTAAAATGCAGTGTACTTTTTCTAAAGATCATCTTGCTACGCATGATGAAAACAGACATAAAATTTGTTTACTATGCTTTGGTAAAACTGATAAAATGTTCAAAATTGACGATTCATTACTGCAAAAATTAAACAGTGCTCTTAAAACTGACATTTCAATTGAAGATCATTTGCCATGTGCATTATGTAGTTCATGTAAGAGGAAAATTTATTTTTTAACATCAGAGTCTTGTAACAGAAAAGTGCATCTTCAACTGCCAGATTTTTCAAAGTTTTCAAGTGAAACTACAGCAACAAGATCAAATCAAAATTGTAAGTGCTATTTATGTAATTTATCTAGGACCCTACATACGAAAAAGCATGAGGCTACTCACTCAAAGTCTAAAAAAAGTAAAGCAGGTAAAATCCAGCGATGTACGGAATGCTTCAGTGAAATACGAAAAGGTATTTATCATACTTGTACTAAATCTATTTTTTTGGATAATTTGCAAGAAATAAATAATAAACTAGACACAAAACAAAATCAGCGATTGATATGTACTCTATCGAGAAGTTTCGATAATAGTTCAGCGAATTCAATAAATAAAAGTAACAATTGCAAAACGTATGAAATAACTACTGATGACATGGTCAAATTGAAATTAAAACACAATTTGGGTAACAAAAAGCGATCGAAATTGCAGCGGACCTTCGAGCAGCAACTCGCAAACGAAGTCTCATTGAACCAGGTCTTACAAGAATTCTCGTTGAAAAAAATCATAGCGTGGATGAATTTTTCAAAATTGAAAAAGTAACATTTAGCAAAACGAAAAAGAATGTTCTAGCGCGCACGGATCAAATAATTATTCATTGCACAAATGTACCTGACTTTGTTTGTTACATCAAAGAAATGAGAGATGTTTCTAACGTTCATTTGAAAGTCGGTATTGATGGGGGCGTTGGATTCCTGAAATTTTGTTTATCGATACAACATCTTGATACTGAAACAGTTAATTTAGAAAGTAGAAGCAAACGCCGCAAACTTCAAGAAGGCATTGAAAACAAGAACTTTAAAGATTCCGGTGTAAAAAAGGTGTTTATTTTAGCTTTAGCGCCCTGTGCACAAGAAAATTACGAAAATGTTTATCAATTGTGGAACATGCTCAGTATAAATCAATATACAGACATCGCGATTGCGACCGATTTAAAGTTGGCTAATATATTAGCAGGTTTAATGTCTCACTCTAGTATGTATCCATGCACTTGGTGCTTTGCTAATAAGAAGAACAACGGATTGAAAGAACGTGGCGAGTTTCGTAGAATCGGTAACTGTTTAAGTAATTATCAAACATGGTCCGAAAAAGGTAATAACAAAAAAGACGCCAAGGATTTCAAAAGTTGTATACACCCACCAATATTTTCTGGCGATGAAAATACTAAAATTTGGATATTATTCCACCACCTGAATTGCATTTGATGCTCGGTGTTGTCAACACACTGATTGATAAAATGTCAGTAGAATGTGAGCAAGTAACGAACGATTGGATTAAAGAGAGCAATGTTAAACGAGAAGTTACTCACGGTGGTACAGGCTTCAATGGAAATTCTTGCAAAATTTTGCTGAGTAAAATTGATGTTCTCCGAGCGAAAAGTAATCTAGAATGTCTAAAATACGTTGTTGCATTGAGTTGTTTCAAGAATGTTGTTAAAGATTGTTTTGGAAGTGCACTACATGCGGAATATGAACAATCCATTCAGAAATTTAAAACAAGTTACTTGGATTTAAACATTTCAGTTACTCCAAAAGTGCACGCAGTATTTTACCACGTCGTTGATTTTTGTTCCGTCTACAAAAAAGGTCTCGGTTTTTATAGTGAGCAAGCTATGGAATCAGTCCATTTTGATTTTCTGTCGACGTGGAGTAGATATAAAGTTTCACCAAATCATGCTCAATATGATCAACAATTACTCAAAGCTATATGTTCTTACAATAGTAATCATGTGTGACGTAATATTTTTATTTGTTGTTCGAAAAATTTTTGTTTCTAATTATTACTTCACAAATATACATTGGCTGTATACGTATATTAAAAAAATACTATTTTGTTAACAGGACGTTGTAAAAATTAATTTCCCTCTACTATTTGTATGTAGAAATAAGTAAAGAAACAAATTTTTTTCAAAGTGGCCTAAAAAAACGGCACTATCTGCGATTTCCGTCATTGCGTGTTTGAACGTAAAAAATATTCTAAAATCAAGATCTGCAATGATTTCCGAAGTGACAAGACTTTCAAAAAAAATTAACTTCAGGGCACCCGTGGTCCGGAAGATTAAAATAAAGATTTTTTCATCATACGTGAATCGAAAATTCGACTTTCGATGCCTGTGGAGCGGGTCAAAAATCGAGTTTTCTACTCTACGGAAGAAAATTCGATTGTCGACCCGCTCCACAGGCATCGAAAATCGAATTTTCCATTGAGGTATGATGAAAAGATCTGAAATAATCCTTTAATATTATTACTGTAATAATAAATATATCTAATAAGAAGCATAGTTAAGCACAAGTGAGATGGTGTAATTGGAAATAATAAAACTGGTCTTTTGCAAAATGCATGGACGCGTAGCCATTTCTTCGATTTTGATAATAACTACATAAAAAAACTAGCGAGAGAGAATATCTCTTATCAACGTACATTCCTGGAAACAATTTTTATCACAAATATTTGTCAAAATCTTACGTTAACTTGCATTTATCACTTTAGGTTGCATTATATGCTGTATGCTGGTCTTTCCTATATGTAACCTTCAGGGATGGGAACTAACTAGTTTCTTTTAACTAGTTACTTTTTTTTTGGTAACGATAGTGGTAACGACATTAATTTTATAAGTAAGTAACGAATTGGTATCTAGTTACATTTTCTTCAGTAACAGTAACTATAAAAAGCGTTACTTTTTTAGTTACTTTCGAAATGTAGTTCATAAGTCTTTTTTACGACAATTAATCAATTTTCAGCTTTTCCAACTATTTTTTCATTTTCACTATTCAAATTGTGGTGGCAGACAGCCATAGAAATTCATAGCCCAATATAGGGAAATTGAAATTTTTCTTTCACTCTGGGATTCAAAATTTTCTAAAATCTATAAAAATACTTAGAAATAAACAAATAATTTCAAGGTTAAATATTCGTTTCTCTTTGGTTGATAATTAATTTTTTTAACTGAAAATTTAACTATTCCAGTTATTTTACTTATTATTTTAATTGAAAATTCATCTTTTTTTAGTTAAAAATTTTATTATTTGGTTGAAAATTTAATTATTTTGTTCGAAATTGAACGATTTTGAAAGAAAATCATTTCATTCGGTTAAAAATGCAACTGTTTTGTTGAAAATTAGTTTTTTGTTTGAATTAAACTATTTTTAATTTAAAATTACATTGTTTTTGGTTGAAATATATGAACTATTATATTTTTAGTTGAGGATTCTGTTACGAACCAATCTACATAGCTATATAAAACTTCCTTCACTCAAGAATTAACGTAGCATCGAATATTATTTCATGCTATGTTAATTCAAATGCAGTGCATGGAAGGAACACTCTGTATCACTCGTAAACCGAGAGCTTTTGTATCCTGCTGACGCAGCATTCCAAGCTCTCGAGGAACTAACCTGCGAGCTGACCTCGAGAATAAAGAAATATAATTTAAAATATTTAATAGCTCTCTTTCCCTTTGGGAAAGATCTGAAAATTAAAACGCAATTGCCCTTCAGGACCAACGCCCCCTCCCTCTTTAAGATATGTATAGGCTAAGGAACGGGCCGTGCTTATCGCCGTCTCTTCCTCGCATACATTCTGTCAAAAAAGTACCGGGAATTGTTTATTCAAAAAGCCCGCTTAAAGAGATTGTCAAAAACCTTTTTGAGGCTAAGTTGGCACCACTCTCCTGTATACTGACGTGAAGTTCGAGCGCGATCTGTAATTTAGTTTGTTCATAGTGCTCGATTTTGTCAGTCTATCTCAAGTATGTTTCGCGATTTTTCCAATGGATAAGAATATCGAACAAAGAATTTGTCCAAATTTTGCATTGCAAATGGTATTTCGTGTTCGGAATCACTGAAAATGTTACAGAAGGCTTACGCTGAATCGACTTTATCAAAAACACGTGCATATGAGTGGTACAGTGCATTTAAAAGCGGTCGAGATGTGGTGGAAGATTTGCCTCGCTCTGGTCGGCCATCAACATCTTCAACTGAAGTTAACATCGCTAAAGTGAAGGAAATGGTGACTGAAAATTGTCATTTTAGTTTAAGAGAGATAGCCGCTGAACTTTCTGTGTCTCACGAATAAATTCGTAACATTTTTAACGATTGTTTGGGCATGAAACGCGTTCCTGCTCGACTAGATAACGCACCATCTCACAAAGCTATCATTGTGAACGAATTTCTGGCCAAAAACTCAACGAACATCATCGAACAACCACCGTATTCACCTGATATGGCTCCGACCGACTTCTTTGTCTTTCCAAAACTCAAATTACCACTTCGAGGCACCCGTTTTCAGTCGATAGAAAACATAAAAAAAATTCGCGGCGAGAACTGAAGTCGATTCCGGAAAATGCGTTTAAACTTTGAAGGCGATAAAATAAATTTGGATGAATAATAAACAGTTTGTGTTTTATTGACCAATTCCCGGTACTTTTTTGACAGAATGTACGACCGGGATGTATACGATGACTCGACTATTCTACTCTCTTCCTCCTTCTCTTCCCACACTCTCCTTACATAGATCCCTCTCGCTCCTCGCTATACACTCTCCGCGGATTGACTTGACGATGCGACGAATGGATGATGCGAATTGAATTCTTTTAAAAATCATAATTTAAAAAGAATAATGAAAATTCTTGAGTCCGCAAACGCTGACGAGGTTCCTGCCTTGCAGGTGCAAAAGGTCCACGTTAAGAAATTTAGCTACCTGGCTCGACAAATTTGCAAACGCCGCTTCAAGTCTCACGGAATTTTCCTTCCACCTTTATCCACATTTTTCCAATCAGCGAAAATCTCTTCCTTCCCAACCAAAATTCCGCAACTCTGCTAATATCCCTACCTGAATCACACCAACTATGAACTGTCGAGGTGCATCGGACAGAAATCAAAATCGCAGTAACTTGGGCAACCTGGCACAAGCCGGAACTACCCAGACTTTTGTCCGTCTGAGTCGGCATTAAGTTAATCAAGGTAATTTTCTGTCATTGGAAAATCTAGCCTATAAGCCACCCGGTAAGAAGAGAAGAATTCAAAAAAATTCAGAATCTGAATTCTCATTAATACGTGAATTTTCCTTCATCGAAAGTTCCACCAACGAGTAGAAAAAAAATCAAAACCTATTCCTTTTAATCGACTTGGAAAAATTTAATGGAAATGTATTGGGAAGAATTAAAAAATGGAAGAATGCAAGAGAAAGAATAGAAAGAAAGAGAATAATGTCACTTTGAAGACGCAAAAGCTATTCTTTTTAATTCACTCAGAACAAATCAATGGAAGCGTATTGGAAGGAATTAAAAAGTGGAGAAATGTCAAAGAAAGAATAGAAAGGAATAGAATAATGTAACTTTCAGGGCGAAACTGTGAATTGAAATAAATGCATTTTTAAAAATAAATAAGTATTGTATTTGGGTAAATTATGTGAACATTTTTTTATTAATCTATCGAACAGAAACATATTTTGACTTATTTCGTATGAAATCTGTCTTGGAACACGTATTACTGCTGTGCAAATTTGCATGGATTGCACAGCCACACAAAAAAAGTATACGGAGTCAAAAAAACGATCTATATAACATTGTAGTAAAATTGGTCCAGCATAGTCGAAATCCAAATTTTTTTAATTTTCTGCTCACCATTTTTTTTTTTTTTGACTTTGAATTTTTGGTTTAGGTTAAATTTTTGCAACTTGACTGCTAAACATCTGAAATCGTTTTTAGGGTTTAGGAGACGAGAGAGGAGATGTTTAGTGGCCAACTTGCAAAAATTTAACCTAAACCATAAATTCAAAGTCAAATACAGAAAAAAGTGGTAAGCAGAAAACGATATAGATAAAGCATGAAAAGTTAAGACAATATAAAATATTATTATTAAAATCACTCCACCGTTATGGTAGAGAAAAAAATTGAAATTTCCAAACTTATATTCCACAAAAACGAATAGAAACTGTGCAAGTGCAGATATTTTGTGGACAGATTAGAAGGAATTAAAATCATCGAAAATGAAGCATGTCAGAATGAAATTAAAAATAACCATGACAAAAAAAATTGAAATTTCCAAACTTATGTTGCACACGGAGGAATAGAAACCATGTAAGCGCACACATTTTGTGGACGGATTAGAAAGAATTAAATTAATCGAAAATACAGCATGTAAGTATGGAATTAAAAATAACCATGAGAGGTGTGTCTACTGCTCGCATTAAGAGGAATTAAAAAAATGGAAAATATGTTCGCCTGCATGGAACACAACACAAGTGGCAATCGTTAAGGAAATAGAAAAGAATTGGTTTCGGAGATAAACCTATTCTTTCGTTGGGCACTTCTCCCGATGGAAAATTAGCACATTCAAAAAAATTCAATAATGCTCACTCTTTTGTTTATATCTGAAAATATTAATTTTTCTCTATTCTTCTCTTCTTACCGGGCATAAGCTTCTTTCCGGGTCAACGAAAATTCTTCTTATTTTCGGTACAAGAAAGCAGGCGGACTGCCGGGATCGATGGATTGACCGGGAAAATTAGATTTCTTCAATCCGGACGTAAAATTTAAATCAAAACTCCGTCCTACGGGAGGCAGGCCCGTAACGGGAGTGTGCTAGTACGTCGCGTCCTATCCGGCCTGTGTAAAAACAAAATTGGGATTAGTCCAGAAGGAATCACCCCTTTTCGAATCACAAAACAAAAGGAGTGATCTCGTCGTAAAGACTATAATTCGCTTTCATGGGAAATAGACACCCTATCTATTTCTCATAAAAGCGAATTCGGAAGTATTCGCGTATGATCTGTGCATGAGCGCGAACTCAAAAGACTAGAGTTAATTATTAATGAATAATTAACGCACAATTTTTAAATCTTGCCCGCCCGAGACGGGAGAATCAAGGAAGGGCACATTCGTTTCCCTTCCTATCGCTTTTCTACTCTCCATCGGTAGGCTGAAGACCAAACCAACGGTAAGCAATGTATTATTTCAATTATATTTTTCATTGTTATTTTTAAGGATTCTCATTTGTAAAAAACAAATTTGGAAACCAAAATATAACATTTTCAATGAGGCAAAATACATGGTACACTTTTTGGCTTCGCCCGTCACGTTGTCTTATTTAAGAAAGATTTTCAGGGACAGCAACTCTCAGTCCGAGAGTAGGGGTACTAACCCACAATCAAAAATAAAATTACAGGAAAAACGAGTCTCTCGCCCTTCCTTCAGTTTAGGGGAAGCCTCCCCCCCCCCCCCCACGGGCAATCGAATTACTCAAAGTTTCTAATTTATTATAACCTCGGAAGTTTAGGCAGCTTTTACCGGGAATTATATGTGGGAAACAAAAGTGTTATTTTTATCGTACGTGACAGATTAATCTTTTTTCGTTAAAAATTAATTTTTTCAATTGAAAATTTAACTATGACATTTTTGGTTGAAAATTGATCTTTTTTAGTTGAAAATTCATATATTTTGTTTAAAATTCGTCTTTTTTTGGTAAATAGTTAATCTTCTTGGTTGAAAATTCATCTCTTTGGTGTAAAATTGCACTATTTTGTTGAAAATTTATCTTTTGTAGCCGAAAATTCATGTAATTTATTGAAAATTCATCTCTTTGGTTTCCAATTCAACAATATTGTTGAAAATTCGTGGTTTTTGGTTGAAATTTTGTCTATTACATTTTTCGTTGAGAATTCATATTTTTGGATAAAAATATTATTATTTGGTTGAAAATCAACTGTTTTGTTAAAAATTCGCCTTTTTGGCTTGAGACTTCAACAATCTGGTTGATTTTTTTTCTGTCTTGACTGCAAATTCAACTATTCTTTTGAAAAATAGTTTTTTGGTTGAATGTCACTGTTTTTGATTTAAAATAAAAATATTTTTTGGTTGAAATATCAACTCTCACATTTTTCGTTAAAAAGTCATCTATTTTCGTTCAAAAATATTGTTTCAATTGAAAAAAAGTCATATATTTTCTTAAAAGTTCCTATTTTTTTGTAAAAAATTATTTTTTTGGTTATAAATTCATCTCTTTGGTTTCAAATGTTCCTATTTTGTTGCAAATTCGTATTTTTGGTTGAGTTTAACTGTACCTGATTCTAAATGAAAATCTTTTTTGGTTGAAATTTCAACTATTACTTTTTTCATTTTCTTTCGTTGAAAAATTAACTATTTTGTTAACATTTTTTTGGTTAGACATTCATTGTTTTAAATGAAAATTAAACAATTCCATTTTTTGTTAAAATTGGTTTAAAATTTGCAAATGCATTTATTTTGTTGAAGATGCACGTATTTTAGTTTATTGGTTTTAGAACATTGTAAATCTTCTAGAAGTGAAAGTCGTAACTAGGCAAATCTAAAGAAACACTTTTAGAAAGAAATAATTAATTTTCAGTGCCAAAGAGATTTATAGCTCAACATAGGAAAGCTGAAATTTTTCTTCCACACTGAAATTCAAAATTTTCTAAAACATTCCTTGTTTTAGAAATATTATTTGGGTCATGACTAACATTCGACATTCATTAAAAAGTGTAACAACTATCACTTGTAAGTTATGAATAAAGTTTTGTAAAAATTAAATTTTGATATATATTTCTAAAATACAAAAGTAACTAAAAAAGTAACGATAGTTAATATTTTTGGGAAATGCAACTAAGAAAAAGTTACATTTTGAGTCGGTAACGATAACGAGTTACTTTTTTCGTGATTTAACGGTAACTATAACTAGTTCCTTTTAAAAAGTAACTTACCCATCACTGGTAACCATCATTTACTTCTAATAATAATTTTATGGGGGGCAAAAGCGGCACTGAACCTGCACTGGCGAGAAGGAGTACTCTTTCCTTTTCGCCGCAGTTTCTATTTCGCACATAAAAACTGTATTCTATGCGAAAATCACGAATAAAACGATCAATTTCATCAAAAGCATGAATCGCCTGGTACGAGAACATTCTAGATAAGTAGATTATAATTAATCATAGGCGAGGTGTATCAGCTTCGTTCTTCGCGAGCACTGAGCGCACTGGCCTAACGCAGGCGCAAAGAAAAGGACGTTAAAAAGAGGCCATTTTTGGCCTGCGAGTGCAAAGTGAATGGGCACGAAAAAACTGTTTTTGTGTGTGTCCATTTTAGAGAGGACAGTGACATTTATTTCATTGTGGGATACTGGGAACTTAGGTAGAATGAGTGAAGTTCAGCTCATTTTACCCCGTAACGACGGGATGCATGTACACTAGGGCGTATCGAAAAAAAAAAGTTGTTTGCGCGAAGTTCTAATAGCAATGAAAACTTTCTTTTGGGAGTCAAAAACACTCCCCTAAAGTTTCATAAAAAAAAAAAAATTCCTTCTGTCTCCGCATCGTAGATATAGCTAAAAATCACAAAAAAACGAAGCACTTCTTCAAATTTGAACAGCAAAAAATTTGTTTTGAGATTTAAATTACCAATAAAAATAGTTCAAAGCAAGTCGATTTATACTTGTATTGCGATAATTCCATTAAAATATTTTTTATCCTTCCTAATTGACTTTGAAGTTTAAAAAATCGCAAAAAGTCGACTTTTTCGCTATTTTCTTAGATTCATGGTAAATTTCTCGACTATTTGACCATATAATGTGTGATATACGTTAATGAGAATGTATTTTCAATATGGTGCAACAATAATATATAAGAAAGTTTGACATTAAAATAATTTTTATTGACTTTGAATTACAAAAAAATATTTAAAAGTGATTATATTGCTCTTTATTTGACAATAAAATTAATTTTCGGTATATAAATTATCAGAAAAAATAGTTCGAAGGAAGTGAATTTGTACCTACATAGCAAAAAATGATTCAAATATTTTTTACCCTACCTAAGTGACCTTGAAATTTCAAAATATCGAAAAAATCGAATTTTTCGCTATTTCCTTAGAGTTACGGCAATTTTTTCGACTATTTGACCACGAAATGTCTGATATACGTTAAGAAGAATGTATTTTCAATATGTTACACCAATAATATATACAGAATGTCGATATTAAAATAATTTTTATTGATTTTGGATTACAAGAAAATATCTAAAAGTCATATACATATTGCTCTTTATTTCACAACAAAATTAATTTTCGGTGTCTAAATAAGGTGAAAATGTTTTCAAATGTATATATTATTGTTGCAACATACTGCAAATACATTCTGATAAACGTATATCACACATTATATGGTCAAATAGTCGAGAAATTTACCATGAATCTAAGAAAAAAGCGAAAAAGTCTACTTTTTTCGATGTTTTGAAACTTCAAAGTCAATTAGGGAGAGTAACAAATATTTTAATGGAATTATCGCTATACAGGTATAAATCGACTTGCTTTGAACTATTTTTATTGATAAATTTAAATATCAAAGAAAAATTTTTTGCTGTTCAAATTTGAAGTGCTTCGTTTTTTGTGATTTTTAGCTATATCTACGATGCGGAGACAGAAGGAATTTTTTTTTATGAAACTTTAGGGGAGTGTTTTTGACTCCCAAAAGAAAGTTTTCATTGCTATTAGAACTTGATACCACGCTGAAAACACCAGTTCTCGTAAGATCACTGAAGTTAAGCATTGTTGGGCGCGGTTAGTACTTGGATGGGTGACCGTTCAGGAATACGCGTGCTGTTGGCCCGTCGTGGGTGTGGTGGGCCCACATTGGTAGTAAATATCCACCTAGAAACACTACCCGAATCGGGTAGTGAGGCAATGAACTTTCGAGTTCGAACTGCTAATCTATGTATGTATGTATGTATTAGAACTTCGCACAAACAACTTTTTTTTTCGATACGCCCTAATGTACACATATCCTCCGCTCACATTTCAGAAACTTGTGGCTTGATTTTCAATAAACTTGGTATACAAGGGTTCAGGTTCGGCGAAACACGTTGAGTCCAGGTGGCTAGTTTTTCAAATGGAAGGTGGAAGAGGGGGGGGGGGGGTCATAATTAAATATTTCATAATTTCAAAAAAATTTCGACGTAAACATAACATTTATTATTTTTTCTTTTGTATAATTATTTCAGAAAACAAACAATCTTTTTATCGCGATATCAAAATTGTAAATCATTCATGTTCGAAGTGCAAAAACAGAAGTCCGTTTCGAATTTTTTCAGATAAATTCATCCATCAGAATTTCTAAATCGAGCTTCTCAACATTTTCAGGGTATGTATGTAAAATCGCGACATGGTTCAGTCGGTTTTGTGCCATAGTCGATCGCAAGTAATTTTTTACCCTACGTAAAACAGAAAAACTTCTCTCATTAGAGCAAGATGACCCAGGAATGGTCATGACTAATTTAATGAATCTCGAATATTCAGGAACGAGTTCTGGACATCAAACGTTTTCTTTCATAAATGGCACGACATCTTTTAAAGATTCTGGTCTTACTTCCTTACGTTTCATCAAAACCAATGCCATATCTCTATCACTTAATAATCTGAATTCTTCAAAATCCCCCTTGTGAAATTTGATGAGTTTTTTCACGTCTACTGTTTCACCAATAATGAATTGCTCGAATGTGTTGAAACACTTGGCTGAATCAGTATCAATTCTACTTTTCAGCGAGTAAATGACTTGGTCGAATATTTCACAATAAATCTTCCGATAGTATTCTTCGGGAGTCTTAAAAATATAATTTTCAACATTGCCGCTGTCAATTTGC
The DNA here is from genome assembly GCA_932195095.1 of Andricus curvator. NCBI lineage: Eukaryota > Metazoa > Arthropoda > Insecta > Hymenoptera > Cynipidae > Andricus > Andricus curvator. The sequence goes on along the minus strand of CAKNYM010046953.1, from coordinate 64,429 downwards.
TTGGAAATTTTTCGTTTCCGTGGCAAGCTTGGTTCCCCAACATCGAACTCTTTGGTCAATTCGATACTTTTCAGCCAAATGGATTGAAACTTGGAATCGCGGGAAGCATCGAATGCAAAGGTTACATCTTCTATTTTTCGAGGCGAATCTACCACCCAAAGCTCTACCCTTTAGAGTTCTTTGTTTAAAATTTCAATCCTATCAAAAATCTCAATTATCGCATTCAAGAAAAAAAGAAATGAAAACGACTCCATCCGTGCCAAAATACCTGCAGCCTTGGCAGCAATTGTGCTGTCGACTTCGCGATCTTCACTCAGCTTGTGAGAAAATCCCATCAATGGATTATAGTTGGCCAGGACGGTTTTCAGTGATTTTATTCGCAATGTAAATCTACAACAAAATAAAAATATGCAAAAATCAATAATGTAATAATAGATATTTGAACGAAAAAGGTGAATGTTAAAAAAATTGTTGAATTTTCTACCAAGAAAGATTTTACAAATGTAATTTCATATGTAATTATTCCATTTTTGGTTTAAAAATGATCTTTTTTAGTTGAAAATTCGACTATTTTATTGATCTTTTTAGTTGAAAATTCGTATTTTTCAGTAGAAAATTAATCATCCTGGTTGAAAGTGCATGTTTTTGGTTGAAAATCAAATTATTTGGTTGAAAATTAATCTACGTTGTACAAAATTTAACAAGTTAACTATTCCATTTTTGGTGAAAATTTGTTGAAAATTTGTTTGTTTTTTCTGTTAAAACTTCAACTACTTTGGTAGAAAATTCAACTATTTGGTGACAAATTCATTTCATTAGTTCAACATTTAACTATATTATTGAAAATTTATTTTTTGTTTTATTTTGTTGAAAATTGAGGTTTTGAACTTAAAATATAACTGTGCAATTCTTAATTCTTTTTTTTTCAATTCAAAATTCAACCACCCGGTTGAAAAGTGAACTACTTTGTCAAAAATACATTTTTTTCGGTAAAAATTCTTGATTTTAGTTCAAAATGGTTTGTTTAAAAAATGTACTATTTTGATGAAAGTTTGTTTTTTTGTTTAAAAATAATTTTTTCAACTGCAAATTTAACTGTTCAATTTTTGGCGAAAATTTACATTTTTTAGTTAAAAATTAATGTCTTTTTTTTCTTTAAAATTCAGTTTCTGGCTTGAAAATTTATTTTTTGGCCAGGGCGGTTTTCAGTGATTTTATTTCTCGAATTTCCAGGTGGGTAATTACCCACCTTCCGAGATTCCAGGTGGGTAGTACTACCCACCGTACCCACCTATTCCGCCGGGCCTGCAAGGGTTTTCAGTGGTACTTTTTTTTATTTCTAAATCATAAATACGAGATTCAAGATGGCGGTTTCAGCATGGCCGCCGTCAAAATGGTCAAAATATGCGAATGTTTTTAAAAATCCATAAGGGTCATATAACAAAGGGTCTTCATGGTGCCCTTCTTGACTAAGTGCGAGAAAAATCTGAGCTCAAGATGGCGGATTCCATATGACGACCTTTGAAATATAATTCAATATTCATGTTACATAAGTTTTCGATATGAGTTTGTACTCTTATTCCATATCGTCAACGCATAAGCAGTCTGGGTTAGGACGCTTAAAGTATTCTGATCAAGTAGGTAGGAACAAAGAAATGACGTCTAAAACCAGAAGAATAACAATATCTGTTAAAGTGTTCGTGTATACCTTACGGGTATTCGCATAGACTATTTTAAGTGTAACAACTCAGGCTGGTGTCAAGATTCACTCGTCATTTCTTTGTATAGCAGTTGTCGCTATCCTTCTGGTGTACGATTTTCATTTTTGTTTCTACGCATTCAAATAGACTATTTTGAATCTGCTAACCGAAGCTCGTCACATGATTCACCTATCATTTTGATGAATAGCAGTTGTCACTATTCTTCTGGTGTACGATCTTCATTTGTTTTTTTCTACGTATTTAAATAGCCTACCCACATAGCACACTTCCCGAAAAAACCTGGTCTTTTCTTAGGACTTGGTCCAAGTGGCCGGGAGAAAAAACCAGGTCTGCCCTAGGTTTAGACCTATACTTAAACCTAGGTTAAAACATAGGTTCAAGTCCGCCAGAATTTTTTGGTTTTTAAACAAAGTAAATTAATGCGACGAATTTTTGACAGAGAATTCAATTTTTTAAATGGAAATAGCTCTAATTCATATATTTAATCGAGTCAGAAATCGATTTTTTATTAATTTTGATTTGTGTAAAAAAGTGGTAGAAGAATGATTAAGTTTTCTTAATACTTCCTCAAGTGCATGTCGTTATGCAGAAAATGTATTTATTTTAAGTTCGAAAACGTCAATTGACATCTCGAACATGAAAAAGGTATGGCGATTGGCAAGCCGCGGCTGCCTCGCAAATTAATTTGAGGTTTCAAGTTGAAGCATTCTTATATTCTTGGCGATTAATCTCAGTTGCGAGAAGGAACTAATACTCTAACTAATGCTCTCAATGGGCCTACGCGGCTGAAGGGGTATTAGTAGAGGGAATTTTAAATTAGTATCCCACACAGTATAAAGATGATATCATTTACAGCTTCCAAATCTAATTGACGTTAAAAAATCGGAAATTAGCACCACATGCCTTTTTTCAAAAATACACTATCGTGCAAAAGTTTACGACCACCTCTTTTTTTATGACTGATAAAGTTCTCTTAATATTAATTATGTCAGAGCTAAAGTTTGTTCTACCTAAAGGGTTGAATGCTCTCAAAATTCTGTATAAAATGAGCCCAGGATGAAGCCAATTCATCTATCTTTTAAATAGATATTGCAAAAATAGTGTAAATTTCAATGTTTTCTTAAATTTTCAAAAGCTTCCGTAATAATCAATATTTGTTAATTTTCTTGTTTGTGCTAATTTCAAACCTATTTTGCTAGCTTGTAAATATATTAAACATATAACCATGAAGTTTCTATAAAAGTTTCTCAAAATATATATGTATTCAATTTTTTTTAATTTACCTACAGATAAGGTGTTTTCAAATTTTTCAAATTCATCCTAGGCATCCTTTATACAGAATTTTGAGAGGATTCAACCCTTTAGAGAGAACAAATTTTAGCTCTGACATAATTAAAATTAAGAGAACTTTATCAGTCATCAAAAAAGAGGTGGCCGTAAACTTTTGCACGGCTTTTGTATTTAAGCAATGATCAGAAAAAATTTCATTGACTCAAATAATTACTAAAAGATAAAATTTCCCTGGTAGTAATGGTCAATTATAGCATCAATAAAATAATTCAATGATTGTATTAATTCAATTGCATCTGAACAGGTCTACATATATTAGGTTTTAATTTAATTTTAATACTGTGTATGTCTTAAACATTTAATTTATAGAAAATTTATAAAAAATTTGTAGCCCTTTTTTGGGTGAATAACTTTTGTCTGTTCATTTTTTTCATAGCTTGTGTCCTTTTTCAAAGAATTAAATTTTTTCACTTTTTATGTTATTTTTTACGATTAAAATAAAAACTACGCATCCAATCAAAAAGTGATTTTTAACAAATTTATGGCTCTTTTTTTTTGGTGCACACTTTTTTTTGATTGATCTTTCTCCGTATGTTGCATATAGTCTGACCGCCAGATTGAATTTTGGATTACTTTTTTTATGGTTCAAACCAGAAACATTGGTCAAAAAATGCTGGTTAACGGCATCACAAAGAAGCCACTTTAATGCCATAATTTTTTTGTGTGATTCAAAATGATTCGGACAAAAACGGAATTTGTTTGGATTTATAGGCATTAAAGTGTACGATTTTTTCAATGCCATATAATCTATTTCAATGCTCTCCTTTTTAAAGGGACGATTCAAAATGAATTAAAACTTGTAAAGATTGTTTAAGAAGTTTGTAAGGTTTCACGAAAATAAAAAAAAAATTTAGGTTCCTAGGAAAAATTAAAATAAAACTTCTTATTTTGAAAAATTAATTTTAAGAGATTATTTAAAAAGATTTCGAAACATTTTAAAAGATTTCAAAAATTGTCAAGAATGAATCTGAAAGATTTTAAGGTATTTGTTTTAATTGTGCAGAATTAAAAAAAAACTAAATCTTCGAAAAAGAGTGTAAAAGATTTTAAAGCAAAATTTTTGAATTTGGTAAGATAAAAAATAAAAAAATAAATCGAGTAAATTCTAGAAATATTCAGAAGAATTGAAGAGATTCAAAAAGAATTTTAAACTTTACACAAATTTTAGAAATGTAGATTCTTAAAGATTTCAAAAATAATATTTAGAAGCTTTAAAAGTATTTCGAAAGGTTTCAAGAGAATAAACACATTTTCTTAAAAGTCATGGGAAAATTAAGAAGATTAAAAGTCAATTTTTTTACATTTTGAATGATTTTTCAAAATTTTAAGAAAAATTTCATTCGGTTAAAAATATTTTTAGGATTTTAAGACATTTTAAATAGGATAGAAATATTTAAAAACTTGTAAACATTTTCGAAAATTGATCAAATATTTCTTGATTTCTTCCAAACTTCTAAATGTCCTAAACATCTTTTAAAAAGACTGGAATTTTTCCTAATATTTTGTAAAATCCTATAAAATAAAAAAAAGCTCAAAAAATCTTCTAGATTCTTTTTTGACAAATCTGACATATTCAAAAATCTGTTTTAATTTTCTCAAAAATCTTATAAAAATTATATTTATATAAATTTAAAAACTAACTGATAATACTCATTTTCTTGTTCTCAAATCTCACAATTTAATTTCAGCTCGAATTTAAGTGTCCAAAAACTTTTAACAAATAAATACTTATTTGAAATTTGTATATTTTATTATTATTGATATAATTTTGTATTCTTTAGGGTATTGAAAAATAGTTTTGAATTGGTGAATTTCAATTAGTATGTACTTACATTATGTAACTTCAATATTTGTATGAAAAAAAAAAATTGAAAAAGCATTCAGTGTTACATCAAAATATTGTTTTATTTATTTTTAGACAATACTTCATCTTAAAAACCCTTTTTTTTAGAAAGCGTGTATTATGTTTTAAACTTAATAAAAGAATGTTACGTAACGGCGGTTAAGGGAGGGGGTACAAAGGAAATTTTACGGTCTGTTACATTGAGGAGAGGGGGTTAAAAATGGTCGAAAATAATGTTACGTAATATGTGAATGCTCCCTAATCTAAATAGTCTTTTGAAAGTTATCTGGCTACTAATTTAAATTTCCCTCTACTAATGCCCCTTCAGCCGCGCAGGCCCATTGAGAGCATTAGTTCCGTATTTGGTCGGTGTGCAGCGCTAGTTCTACCTTTTCTCGCAACTGAGATTAATCGCCAAGGATATAAGAATGCTTCAACTTGAAACCTCGAATTAATTTGCGAGGCGGCCGAGGCTTCCCAATCGCTATACCTTTTTCATTTTCGAGATGTCAGTTGACGTTTTCGATCTTAAAATAAATACATTTTCTGCGTAACGACATGCACTTGAGGAATTATTAAGAAAACTCAATTATTCTTCACAAATGTTTCAAAATCCCCTCCAAAAAATAACAAAATTTAAAAAGTAGCAGCTAAATGTCTACCACTTTTTAATACAAATTAAAATTTTTATTAAAAATCGATTTCTAACTCGATTAAATATATGAATTAGAGCTATTTTCAATTAAAAAATTGAATTACCTGTCAAAAATTTGTCGCATTAATTTACTTTGTTTAAAAACCAAAAAATTGTGGCGGAAATGAACCTATGTTTTAACCTCGGTTTAAGTATAGGTCTAAACCTAGGGCAGACCTGGTTTTTTCTCCCGGCCACTTGGACCATGTCCTAAGAAAAGACCAGGTTTTTTCGGGAAGTGTGCTATGTGGGCTATTTTGAGTGTGCTAATCCAAGCTCGTCACACGATTCATGTATCATTTCGTTGAATATCAGTTGTCGCGGTCTATTTGGTGTACGATCTTCATTTGTTTTTTTCTACGTATTCAAATAGACTATTTTAAGTGTGCTAACCCAAGCTCGTCACATGATGCACCTATCATTTTGATGAATAGCAGTTGTCACTATCCTTCTGGTGTA
>CAKNYM010046953.1:22032-48815 GCA_932195095.1 Andricus curvator | reverse complement strand
GAGGCAATGAACTTTCGAGTTCGAACTGCTAATCTATAATAATAATATCTTCAAATAAATAACTTAATTAATCCCATTCTCGATGAAAATGAATGTCGAAGTATCTCAAGAATATAAATAATTAACAGGATATCGAATCTAATTGTTTAAACAGATGATATTAGCAAAATATCAACATCGTGGAAAATTTGCTTGCAAAGTGTATTTGTAAGTTACAATTGCTTGATTTTGTCGACAGGATCATATTTAATCATGAAAATTTATTCTATGGTATAATTGGTTTATTTTATAAACAAACTATATAATCAAATTCATATTTCAGGTATTTATTGGCAAAAAGTAATCGTTTTTCTTTCTTAGTACCTTTAAATTATATTAGTGGTAATATTTAGTGATGAAGATTTGTCATTCGATATTATTTGTTTGTTTCATAGACAAATTTTATAAACAAATGCATAGGTTGGTCATTTATAGACAGAATATAATCGTTTTTCTTTCTGATCGTTTTTAAATTATATTAGGGGTGATTTATAATGATGCAGACTTGTCATTCGATATTATTTGTTTATTTTATAAACAAATGCATAGTTTGTCCATTTATAGATAGAAAGTAATTGGTTTTCTGTCTGATCGTCTTCAAATTTTATAAGTGATGATGTTTAGTGGTGAAAACTTCTCGTTCGATATCAGTTGTTTATTTTGTACATAAATTTCATAAATAAATGCATGGTTTGGCCACTTATAGACATAAAGTAAACGTTTTTCTTTTTTATCGCCTTAAAATTATATTAGTAGTGATGTTTAGTGATGAGGATTTGTCATTCGATATTATTGGTTTATTTCGTAAACAAATGCATAGTTTAGTCATTTTTAGACAGAAATTAATCTTTTTTTTATTATTGCTTTCATATGATATCACTGGAAATGTTTTGTGATGTTTTACAAGAATTAGCTTCCAAGTTGGAAGGATTTCAAGCGTTTCAGAGAATTCAACACACCAAAGTGCTCTCGATTTCGACCAATGATGATTTAATACATAAGCTTTTTGTGTCATCTGATCTATTAATTGCCTCTTTAAGGCAAAAATGGGGCAAGAATTAAGTTGAAATGGATCCTGAAATTTAGAGGTGGGCCGGGATTCGGCAGATGGGCACATAATAACTCCTATCTAATACAACGCTGCTGAAGGCTGGTAACCTTCTCAGCATAAATCACCAACCAATTAAGACTCTCGGTTTCCTTTGTCTGTCCTCCCCCCCCCACCCCTGTAACAGAAGTTTTGGTGGGACTGACGTTACGACTAGACTCTCCACCGTACGACGAATAATCACTTAACTTGGTCATGATTTCGGCTCGCAAAACAAATCTCGCGCATAAAGGTGATAGTTGGGTGTACAATTTAGACATGAATAATACAAACAATAAAGTAGCCTCGGAATGGACGGAAACTTTGATTGACGAAATGCATACACACGGTAAACGTAAAGTTCGAGTTTCAGGCGATGAATGGAGCCTGGGTGTTTGGAATGCTAGAGGAGTGAATGATCGTAAAGTAAGAGAACTACGAGAAACTATGCATGCTAGGAAACTAGATACTTTATGTGTCCCTGAGACGAAGAAAAAGGTTTGCGAAAGTAGAAACATAGAAAATGGGGTGTTGAAAGGCGGTTTTGAAATATGGTCAGGAGTAGGTAGTGAATCAAATCGTAGTCAGGGGGTCGGTTTAATTATGAATGAAAAAGCAAGACAGCATCTCAATGATCATGATTTTGTATCTCCCAGATTGTTGTGGGCTAGAATGAAGGTAGGAATCAGAAGATTATTTATCATAGCTTGCTACGCCCCAGTTGACAGTGAGCCGCGAGAAGTCAAAGACGCCTTCTGGGACACTTTAAATGACACAATAAGTACTTGCGATCAAGGTGAAAGAATAATTCTGCTAGGAGATATGAACGGATGGGTCGGCGTCCAACGCCAGGATACAGATACAGAAAGGGTGCTAGGTAATTTTGGGGATCCAACAAGAAAAAATTATAACGGGCAAAAATTAGTTAGCTTATGCTTAGAAAAGGGCCTATTTATTACCAATACTTGGTTTCGACATAAAATGATCCACACATACACCAGGTGTAAAGGAAATAATCGCAGTGTAATTGACTTCGTTATTGCGGATGAAAGACTAAGAGAACTAGTCAAAGATACAAGAGTCATGAGGGGTTCCGAATGCAATACTGATCATTACCTTTTAGTCTCTAAAATAAACTTAGGGCGGGGATGGAGAAGAAAGAGAACAAAAAAAAGGAAACAAACTCGAATAAAGATTGAAAATTTACAGAAACCGGAAGTGCGAATAGAGTTTCAAAATAAGTTAAGCGAACGCATAGATAGGGCAACTTGGGAAGCGCTTATAAGCAATAAAGATATAGAGGGCGCGTGGACTTTGTTACGGGATATCATTGTTAAAACTGCAATTGAAGTGTGTGGTACGGCAGTGGTAGGAAGAAAGTCTGGTGATGCGTGGTGGAATGATGAAATTCAAGGAGCCCAGCAAGAAAAGAAAGAAGCGCACCAGAGAACATTAAACATGACAGGTCTTAGCGATGGGGAGAGAAATAGACTCGAAAATGATTACGAAGACAAAAAGAGGAAAGTTAAACGACTAGTCAAGGAGAGTAAAGAAAAAATCAGAACAGAAGAAGAGAACAAAATACAAAACTACTTTGAAGGAATTATGAAACTATTATATAAACAGTTGAAGGAAAGTAAAAGTACAGAGTTTGGCAGCATGATAAACAGCAAAGGTGAAATGCTATATGATATAGACGAGATAGTAGACGCTTTAAAATGACTCTTTTAAAGAATTATTAGGAGGTGCAGATATAGGACAACAAAACTGCGACCTAGAACATAATGCATTAGAAAACCCAATTGAAAAAGTCTCTGTCACTGAGGTCAGAGACATAATTAAGAACTTGAAAAACGGTAAGGCTGCTGGTATAGACAGTATTAGCGCTGAAATGCTTAAATACGGTGGCGAGTACATACCTCACAGGTTGTGTGAATTGATAAATTTATGTATCGAGACGGGGAAAGTCCCAGACGATTGGAAAAAAGCGATTATCGTACCAATATACAAAAGAAAGGGAGATAAAAGCAACTGCAGTAATTACAGAGGTATCATCCTACTAAGTACCGTAAGTAAGATATACTAAAAAATACTTATTCGTAGGGTAATGGAAATCACAGAAGAAAAGATATGGGAAGTCCAATGTGGATTTATGCCAGGAAGATCATGTACAGATCAGATATTTAGCCTAAGACAGATCACAGAAAAAAGCTTGAGAGTAGGAAAGAAAGTTTTCTGTGCATTTATTGACCTAGAAAAAGCATTTGACAAAGTAAATAGAAATAAACTTTGGGAAGTCCTTAAAGAGTACGGAGTAAATGGAGGGCTCCTACAAGCAATAAAAACAATATATACAGGTAGTACAGCGAGTGTAAGGGTAAATGGGAAACTGAGTGACTGGTTCGATATTATGCAAGGCGTGAAACAAGGATGCGTTATGTCCTCGTGGCTATTTATCATATTCATGGATAAGTGTCTAAGAACTGCCCTCTTCGATGAAGAATGTGTAGATCTCGAAACAGTCAAGGTACGTGGGTTAGCTTTCGCAGATGACAAGATTGTTATGGCAGAATCAATCGGGCACTTGCAAAGAATGTTGAATAAACTTAATACAAGCATGAAGAACATGGACCTCAAAATTAACGTAAATAAAACAAAAATCATGGTGTTTGAGGGAAAAAGTGAGAAAACAATATGCAACATTGTCCTAAATGATGAGAGATTAGAACAAGTTGACAAGTACGTATATCTAGGTAGTCTATTCACTAGCGACGGAAAAATAGATGGGGAGTTAGATATGCGCATCAATAAGGGTAAGCAGGTTATCGGTAGAGCAGGGTCCATCCTAACAAATAAAAACATATCAAAAAAAGCTAAAATGGCCATACATAATTCTATATTCGTACCGACTGTACTATACGGTAGCGAGACATGGACTTGTCAAGAAAAGGACAGGAGTAAAATTAACGCGATCGACATGAAACCTCTGCGCATAATATGCGGGAAAACACTGATGGACAAAGTCCGAAACGAGACAATCCTCAAAGAATGTGGTACAGGAGAGACACTAGTTGACATATGGGAAAGAAATCAGTTAAGATGGTTCGGACATCTTGAAAGAATGAAAGATGAACGACTGACAAAACAAGTGTATAAAGGTAAAGTAAATGGCAGAATGGCCAGAGGTAGACCGCCGAAAGAATGGTTAGAATCTGTAAATGAGACATTAATCTGTAGAGACATAAGAAGCCATAGAAACACAAGAGCTTGCATGAAAAAATGCATGGACGTGAAGGAAGCCAGAGTAGTATGCCAGGACAGAAAAGTGTGTCGACAAATATTTTGTAAAAAGAGTGACAGTAGAATGAATGACGCCTGAAACAAAGACCTTGGATACTAATGGGCCCAAGTGGAGAACCATACATAACAATTTTGTGAGGCTCTTCACTTGGGGTGATCGCTAGAGAGGTTTATCAGCTACCTGGGTCGGAGCAGTGTTGCGGAATAAACGTGTCATTTAAATAAATAACGCGAGAATTCCAGATCAAACTAAAATATCTATACCTAACACTTATATACCTATCTACCTCATACCTATATACCTACCTACTTTATACCTATATACCCATATACACACTACTATTTTCCAACCGAGCAAGTCACGCCTACCCCGAAAGGGAAATGGCTTAATGGTATAATAATGATAATAATTGAAAAGTACGAATTGGAAGTTGATTCTTCTAAAACATCACAAAAAATTTCCAGTGATATCACTATTGAAGGCAACAATAAAAAAAGATTAATTTTTGTCTACAAATGGCTGAACTACGCATTTGTTTACAAATTAAACAAATAATATCGAATGACAAAGGCTGGTCACTAAATATCACTGCTGATATACACTGAAGAAAAAACTTATTTGAATCAAAGGAAATTTCTTTGATTCAAAGAAATGGTAGAGCAGAATATGGCTGAAGAAATATTTCTTCAGATTAAAGAAATATTTTGTTTGGATTTAAGAAACGCAATGTTTAAGGCATAGAGATACTTACTTGACACTGTAAAATATTCGTTAAGCGAAATAGATTTGTTATTAACTGTAATAAATAAGTATTTGATATGATGAGTGAGTTCCGTAATGTAAAGAAATATAGTGTAAGTTCAAGAAGATAATTATTACATACAAATAAATGTAACTCGGACTGAGTAAAAGTTTTTTTTGAAACAAATATATGATTCTTTGATTCAAATAAGCGTATTTTTTGGTAAAATAAACATTTCTTTGCAACGAAGAAATTTTTTTCAACGGAAATAAATATCTATTTGTTTCCAAGATGCGGCATATTGTTTTCCTGTTGTTTAAAAATTTTGAATAGTTAAAGTACAAAAATTAAGCAGGCCCATTTATTGAAAGGAGTATTCAATGAAATTATAATGATTACAATTTATAATAATATATTTATTTTCATTTTCGCGGAGTAGAAAAAAGAATTTCAAGCAAGACCAACTGACCAATGCTTAGGAAGATTGATAAACACCAATCACCCCATATTTCAGATTACATCTACTGTGAAAATGTATGGCTAACTTAAAGACTGGAGAATCCATTTCTATTGTGAGACTATAAACTCTACGCACCTGGCGGCATATGTCTGAACTACTTGGTACAAATAAAGAATGTTACCAAAATATTTTTTCGAACGAATGGTGTCTGAAGTTATTTCAAAAATATATTTCTTCACTTGAAGGAAATGTTTATTGGACATAAATCGCTTCACTCTATTCATTAAAAGAAACATATCTTCCAAGTGAATAAATTATTACTTAAGTGAACGAACTACTTTATTCGACTAATGACACGTTCTATTAAAACAACAGAATCAGTGCCCTTATATGAAAGAAATATCGCTTTCACTTAATTAATATTGCTTTCATTTATGTCAATATTTCTTTCATTCAAAGAACACAAAATATTTGTTTCACGCATCGATGAGTTACTTATTTCAAATAAAATATATTTTATTTCAAAGGCTCAAATATATTAAACTAACAAAATATTTCTTCGGATGCGAAAGCAATATTCAAGGAAACTAGGTTCTTAGTTTTAAGGATATAAATTCCTTGAGTTAATTATCTCATATTCTCAAGCCAAGAAATATTTCTTTACTTCAAAGAAATAGCGCTCAAAGAAATGATTTCTTTGAATCAATGCACGAGTTTGTTGCTTTCAAACAATATTCAGTACAATTAAGTAAACGGGTTTTTTGGCTCAAATGAATGCAATCAAAGAAGTGCATTTCTTCGGATCCAAATTTTTTTTTCTCAGTGTAGTTTTAAGGCGATAAGAAAAAAGAAAAGTTTAAAATTTAAGAATTTTAAATTAGATTAAAATCAAATTCAAAATCCTATTTAACTTCCAATACTCAAGTTAATGTATAGAATTCCTGAAAATAAAACAAGAATCCAACGATCAAATTTGGACAACCACCAAAAAATGCTCCTATTGCAATTCCTAAATTCTAAATCATATTTAGACTTTTACGCTCGAGGGTGCGTAAAAGTCTAAATTTGAGCAAGAAAAAATTCCCTGTCCACTTTTTATTGTACATGATTTCAAAGAGTTTAAAAAAACCTATTTTTAGAAATAGAATTTTTTTTTAAATATTTTTTTTTTTTTCAAAAAATAAATTTCAATTTTGATTAAAACAACAAAATAATGAAAAAATATATATATCGTTATTATAGTCTTAGAGTAAATGAAAAGAGCTTTCCAAAACACTATAATAAAAGTCCAGTCGGATCATCCTAAAGGAAGTTACACTAACGTGAAGGTGAAGAAACGCGTGAAAAAGTGAAAAATTCAGGTGGGAACACTAACGTATTCTGCCCCACATTCACGTTGGTGTAACTTCTTTTATGATGATCCGATTGGACTTTTATTATAGTGTTTTGGAAAGCTCTTTTCATTTACTCTAAGACTATAATAACGATATATATATTTTTTCATTATTTTGTTTTTTTAATCAAAATTGAAATTTATTTTTTGAAAAAAAAAAACATATTTAAAAAAAGAATTGTTTTGTGTGCAAAATATGAAGCTCGCCCGATAAAATAGAATTGGTTTGTTTACATTCTTTTTAAGCTATAAAATAGTTATTATTGAAATTCCTGTACATTATTGTATAACTGTGTCTGATAAAGAAATAATAAAAACGGCTTGATTTAAAAATATTTATTGATTTCAAATTCTTTTTTATACCTTCCGGTGCTCAGATTATAAATTTTTTCATTGTTCTGGTTAGATACTTGCATGATTGGTACTTTATGATCATTTATATGCACTATAAAACTCCAAAATTCTACCAAAAATCGGAGCTTTTCTTGGAGTGTATTGGGATCTGAAATACAACGATACGCCAACTGGTGGCCAAATGTGGTACTAAAATAACGGGGTCGTATTTACTACATGATCCATTTGAATTTTATAATAAAAATTATTATTATATTAATATTTCGTTCAGTTTAAAGCAATACCCTAGTAGCAAGATAACTACAGACTGGCGCAAGATGGGCGCCAGAAAAAGCAGAATCTGTTTGCAGCCTGGCGCCCGGCTGGTTCCGCTTTGGCGTGCTGTTCTGGCACCAGAGTCTGGTATAGCAGATCCTGGCCCAGACTGGTCATGATATACACCAGACAAAATTAAAATAACGTAAAATGGTACTAAATAAGTTTCTGTAATAGTTTTACACTATATTTCAGCCTTTTCTGGGAAAATATACTGCGGAGACGTCACAACATTCCAGGAGACACACTGAAATATTAAAAACATAACCTGTTGTCGTATATGCTTGCATGCTTGTATGTTTGGTCATACTTGTGAATCGTTAAAATTTCCGATTGCTAGATTTTGAATTTCATTATTTATATTCTACATTAATTACTAGTGATTAAACTAAATACCAGAATCTGATTCCTTTATTCGCCAGATTCTATTTTTCGTCTAGTCTGATCATTTCTCCCGCCAGTCTGGTCGACTAGAGGGAGCAGATGCTGACCCTGCTAAAAATTCCGGACGAATTTCGGACAAATTCCGGATTCGGAAATTTGTCCGAAATTTTCCGGGACGTGATCCGGTTTTTGTCCCGGTGTATTTAAAATATTTCCGGATAAAGTAGAACGAAAAAAATAATAAATCTGTATATTGTCCGCGGTAGAATCCGAAAGTTGTACGGTCTGACAGATTCGCTCAATCCGGATTGTATCCGATCATGTCCGTTCATTATGCGGTCTGGCGGACCGCCTAAATGTTATATAACAAGGTTATATAAGCAGTTTACACACGATAAATTCATTCTTCATTTATTTGAAGCACACAAACCTATTTCTATAGCTTAACTTAACACTACTACATATATAACGCACTTCACTAACGCAGAATATCGCAGGCTGAGTATATCGGTCGAAACGGTCCTTATATACTAACGAAGAAAATGTTTAGCGTTTGTGAGAAACGACCGATAAATCCGGATTGTGTCTGGTCGAGTCCGTGTTTTGTACGGTCTGAATGACGCGATCGATCCGGATTGTGTCCGGTCATGTCCGTGTTTTGTACGGTTTGTCAGATGTGATGAATCCGGATTGTGTCCGGTCATTACCCGTGTTTTGTACGGTTTTGTCGCATGTGATGAATCCGGATTGTGTCCGGTCATGTCCGTGTTTTGTACGGTTTGTCAGATGTGATGAATCCGGATTGTGTACGGTCATGACCGTGTATTATATGGTCTGGCGGATGCGATTAGTCCGATTTTTGCCCGGTCGTGTTCGGCCATGTCCATGTTTTGTACGGTCTGGCGGATGCGATTAATCCGGTTAAGTCCGAAATTGTACGATTTTTAGGAATGCGATTAATCCGGATCTCATCCGGTTAAATCCGAAATTTGTTCTTTCTGACGAATGCGAATAATTTAGATCTTATTCGTCTTTGCCCGATATTTGTCTAGTTCTAGTTATTCGAACGCAATACACCCTAATCTTATCGGGTATAGCAAACTTAACTAAAAAAATGAAATTCGATACACTTATAGAGTATTTAATTATAAATGAGCGAAAACAGGATGTTAAAAAGTTGTACGAGAAGTCATTTTTGATTACACTTTTAATGAACTTTGAGGAAAAAAATTAGAACACTTTTGAACGAAGTATGTTGTAACATTATCAATCTATCTAACCGGGGTCGATTTTGAGTTTATCAATATTCTCAATTCAATTATAACTGCAGTTGGCTGACTTTAGTTAGAGATCTTAATTTTACTAAAAATTATACTAATTTTTAGTAATAGTAGTAATGTTGCATTTTAAACTTATCTAAATGATATTAATTTTCATAGAGACATTCGATCAACTTGCGTTTACTTTTTCCTGCCCAGTAAATTGCAACCAACGACATAAGTTGATTCCAATACTGATAGGATATTAAAACTAGCCCTAACCATTTTATAACTAAACTTGGTGATTAAATAAACAAAAATTGAGTAAGATTGATTCTTACGATAAAAATTCCCACTAAAATTTAAATCGTTAATTAAGGATAAAAGTGACGGATTGTAGATTCACTCAAGGGAGAGATGATTGCGCATTTTCGTGATTTGAATTTAATTTTAGAATGACTGATTTTATTATGAATTGGATTCTCCTTTCTTCCCTTCTTTTAGAGACTGAGATACCAAAACTTTGTTCGCACAACGAGGTCTTTATTGTTAGATAAAGTGCAATGTCGTTACGAATTCCATTCTGGATCTATTCCTCTTGAAAAATTAAAACAAAATAACTGCCCATTCAAATTTCGGTAGCTGGTGCAACCATGCACAACGAGGTCTTTATCGTGAGATAAAGTGCAATGCCGTTACAATAAATGTTGCACGCACTACCTTATCATTTATGAGATTCCCCACACTAAATGCAAACATGCAAAACGAGGTCTCCACAAAAACATGGAGCGCAATGTCGTTACAATCATGCATAAACTACTTTATATAAAAAAATAAAAATAAATTTCCACAAACTCACTTCTACTATTCTAATTCAAGCAGAATTAGGATAGTATCCTAGAAGTATTCTTAAAATTTGTTGAAGGAGAATCCCGACTAGTTGCATCCTTTGAGTGATGCTTTGTATGATTCAAGTTTCTGTCTTCAATGACAGATAGATCATTGAGACAAAGAGAAGCTCCTTCCTCGTAGGGGATCGAGTAAGAAGTCCATCGGTACCGATACCGGGATGGATATATAAAGTGCATTGGTACCACGCTATCCCTACTTATTAGCCGATGGCGCGCGCGATCGATCGTATGATCGAATGATTTCGTGAATCATCCCTTCGTTCCACCTGCTTGTCCACTTATTAGTCAGAGGCGTATCAATATAAATATTCACCTGCAGCTTCGTAATTTAATTCTAATTATGAGGATAGAACGGACCGTCTCAATGTTGAATATTGAAATATTACGTACAATAAAAGCATACCGTAAAACAAAAACTATTTGAATCAATAATTATTATCATTCCCATCCACTGATTCTTCTTCCACATCATCGTCAATTCCATCATCATTCCCATCAACTGTTCCTTCCACATCATCGTAAATTCCATCATCATTCCCATAAACTCCTTTTTTTCCACATCATCGTCAATTCTATCAACATTCCGATCAACTGCTCCTTCTTCCACATCGTAATCAAATCCATCCCCAGATGGCAAAGTGCGCGCACGTTGCGACGCACGTGCGTCGCACCACGTGCGGATTTTCTCGCACGACGTGCGCGCAGGGGATGACACAGCTGCGTCCTCATATGCGTGACAGGTGTGTCGCATAGCGTGAGGGTCGCACGTCATGCGTGCCGGTGCGGGTATGGTGCGTGGACACATTTAGGATTTTTAGAGGGTACAGAAAATATTTGCATTTATATTCTTAAATAAAGAGCAGGTATACCATTAAGCCATTTCCCTTTCGGGGTGGGTAATTTATCATTAACGTATTTTTTATTGTGGGTGGAAGGAATATTTATACATTTTAGTTGCGCATTAGCAATTCAATTTCCGCATGTTTCTATCAACAAGAATAAATATTTTTCGCTGCAACTACAAGATACAGGAACATAAAACTGACAGAAAGTGAGGTTATGTATGTATACATGAAAAATATTTTACTTACCGCAGACGAGATTAATACCGTACTTGTCAAAATGTGTAAGTCCTGACACGTACGCCACTGATTATTATATTATCGAAATTGTCTTACACATGTAAAAAAACCGGTAACGCCGAAAAGGAGAATCAAACCAAATATTAATAAACACGCGCACGATTCGACACAAATCGAAAGGAGCGTGGGGCCGCAGAGTCACTACACATAAAAATCCTATCGCAATAATAAAATTTGCGATCGAGAACCGACTCGCTAAAAACTCGCAAAACGAAACCGTGCGAAACCGACAACGGAAGTCGACAACAGCTGTTACGGAGCGTCGGGCGATTACCGTTCGACCGACGGGACGGGGTCTGCGCCGTATATTATTCAGCTAATGCGCGCAGTTTTTAAATAAAGCTCCTCTTATTTCTACTTAAAAATAATAAAAAATGAATGCAATACGATTGAAAATTAAAGATGCATTTTTAAAATTTTTTAAACATTGATTTTAAATTACATTTTAAACTCAATTTACTGTTAAACTTTGAATTAAAAGCACAAATTGAAGTTATAAACATAAATAAATATGTAAAGTAGAATTTTACCAAAAATTTCATTTTTTTATTTACTTAATTTCAAATTCATATTGGCAAAAGGCTAATTGAAATTATTTGTATAGTCGATTAAAGTTGGAAATTATAGTTTTAAAATAAATAAAATGCATATTGTACGTTGAAACTATACAACCATGCATTCAATAATTCTGACTAATTTCCTAATTTATTCTTATTATGAAATCGGGAATGTTTTAATTTTTGTAAATAAACCATTTTTACAATATCAAATAATTCAATCATTAATTATAATGACGATCAATATTTTTTAAAATTTTATTACAATAATAATAGTCTACTATACTACTATTATCAAAAAATGTGCTTATTACTTATATATCATGTATATAATGACCCTCACAAAGTGCGACACACATGCGCCGCACATCGTGCCTATCACAAAGTGCGTCGCATATGCCTCGCACGTACGTGCCCCTCACAAAGTGCGACCCATATGCCTCGCACCCAGCACGCACCGCGTGCCCCGCATGCCGTGCGAGTAAAGTGCCCCGCACGTTTGCTATCAGGGTCATCATTCCCATCAACTTCTTTCCAAGAGAGCAGTAGATTCACTTTCATGAACAGATTCATTTTCTATCGGAACCATATAATTATCCTCATCCTTGTTCAAAAGCTCATTAGTTTCCTCATAATTTTCCGTGTTACTATTCTCGTCTTTATCGAAATTCTCATTATTTTTGTTTGTTTCCGAAGTTTCATTATCGCTTTTGTGGTTTTTTTCTGATGCACTACCCAAAAACGAAAGCAAAATATTCAATTTTTTCGATACGCCCTACTATGCAGTAGTATTTTCCGTTTTCACTTGAATTTCACCGTATGACTACTAAAACCTGCGGATTAATTTCGGATAGAATCGGACTATTTCCGGAGTTGATGTTTTAGACCGGACAGATTTCGGATTTAATCGAACGATTTTCCATTTTCACTTGAATCTCACCAAATTTCAACTTAAACCTGCGGATTAAGTTTGAATAGAATCGGAATATTTTCATAGTTGATGTTTTAGACCGGACAGATTTTGTATTTAATCGGACGATTTTCCGGTGTCACTTGAATTTCACCTAATTACAACTTAAACCTACGGATAAATTTTGGATAGAATCGGACTGTTTCCGGAGTCGATGTTTTGGACCGGACGAATATCGGATTTGAGCGGACGATTTTCCGGTTTTACTTTAACAAACATAATTTCAGGTACTGAGTTCCGGACTAATTTCGGATCAAGTCGGACTCTTTCGAGAGTGAAAGTTTACGTTCGAATAAATTTCGAATTAGACCGGACTATTTTCCATTTTTAGATCAATGAAAATAATTTCAGGTTTTAAATTCCGGATCAAATCGGACTGTTTTCAGAGTCGACATTTTTGGTCCGGACAGACTCCGGACATAATCAGACAAATTTCTGACTGTTTTCGTACAGTTTTCGGATTAGATCGGACATATTTCGGAAAAAAATCGTGAATCGGATTGATTTCGGATAAATTCGGACCAATTTCGGAATACGATATTCTTAGCAGTGGAGCCAGATTCTGGTCTCTGTCATACAAGGCAGACGTTGCTACTAGGGTATAATCAATAGGAAATGTAAGTAGCAAAAGAAGACAAGTTTGGATTCGTGTATTTGGTCTCATAAAGTTGAAAAAAGCGTTTTTTCCTTCTTGTCTGCATTAGACATATCATATCTTTAAAAAATAATGATTTTCTAACTGGATGCTACTATTTTCATTTACTTTAATATAATAAGACATGTGAGGAACAACTTAAAATAAGTCACTATACCCAAATGATGAATTATTATTGTCGTTATTATAGAAGACATAACCTAAAATTACGTTATCTTCCATATATCACTCATCATTTATATTATTTTAAGTAAAATCTCACTTTCTACTTAATTAATGTATTTTTATCTGAATGCCACTTTTTTACGTTGCCTAGTAGCAACGTCTGCTTTGTATGACAGAGGCCAGAGTCTGGCTCAGAATCCCCTGGCGGACTGGCCGAACGCAAGCATTACGCTGCAGCGTAATGGTAAAGTAATGGTAAAGTAATATGGCATTACAACTAATAAAAGAAAGAAAATAAATAAGTAAACTGTTGCAATTATAATAAGACGTTAAAATTTACGTTAAATGGTCATGCCGTAATTGCAACAAGTTTCTTTTTCAGCGATAAAAAATGAAAAAATAATGTGGCTCTCATTGAAGTCGCGCCCCTGCATGTTGACAACCCGCTTGAAGCCGCCGTTAGCAGACTGTCAACATGCAGGGGCCTGACCTCAATGACAGCCACTTTGTTTTTTTATTTTTTAACGCTGAAAAAGCAACTTGTTGCGATTACGGCATGACGATTTACCGTATATTTCAATGTATTATTACCCAGATAACAATGCATGTGGACGCACATGGGCGCATGGCGTTCAAGCACGATGTGTCGGCAACAATGCAAGCACAGTGACAGCACGTTCTGAGGGTTTATTTTACAGACAAAAAGTCGAAATAAAAGTTAATAATTATTTTTGTTCAAATTAAATAAAGATTTTTTCTTGGGTTTTGGTTCGGAAAATTAGCTTGGAGTAAAAACAAATTTTGAGGCAAAGAACAAAGTCGGCAAGAGTTGTAATTGTTTAAAAATAATTTTTTGACCTTTTAAAATTAAACGTCAAAGCATCGGCAACTGTCCCAAAGTTTCTATTAAAATGCTTCGCAATACAAAAATTCAATGTATCTTCTTCACTATTTTTTAATATATTTACTATATTCAGATTTAAAATGATCGAAAACAAGTTTTTCAAGTGCACATTTTCAATCGTTCTACTTCTGAGATTTAAGTTCTTAAATCTCAGAAGTAGAACGATTAAAAAAATGCAACTTGGAGAACAATTGAAAGTAATTAACTAGAAGATTCAAAAGTATAGTGTTCTTTAAAATTCCTTAGTTTTTTAACAAAGGTGTTGAATAAACGCTCTGTTTTGAATAATTTAAATTGTTCGAAATAAAAAAATATTTTCAGATGAATATATATTTCTCGCTAATTCATTATTTAAGATGTAGCAAGAATAATTTCGTGTATGTCGCTTTTGGAATAAACACCTGTTGCATCATCAGTTGTGAAAGAACAACTTTCAACACAAGAGTCTCTTCTTAAAAACGTCATACAATGTTTTCTGTTACTTATGTTATTTATAACATCTTGTTTTCAATAATTATAACTTAAAACACGTGCATGCTAACACGACGCTGGCACGCACGTGCCGACACGCGTACGACGCATATGCGACGCATATGAGGACACATATGTCTGCACTCTTGCCCTCACCTCGTGCCGATCGGTCGACACGCGTGCAAACACCATGCGGGCAAGGTGTGAGCACATTGTTATCTGGGTATAATTGCAACAGTTTACATATTTATTTTGTTTCTTTTATTGATTATAATGTCATATTACTTTACCATTACTTTACCATTACGCTGCAGCGTAATGCTTGCGTTCGGCCGGTCCGCTAGGGTCTGCTCCCTCTAGTCGACCAGACTGGCGGGAGAAATGATCAGACCAGACGAAAAACAGAATCTGGTGAATAAAGGAACCAGATTCTAGTATTTAGTTTACACATTAGTAATTAATGTAGAATATAAATAATGAAATTAAAAATCTAGCAATCGGCAATTTGAACGATTCACAAGTATGACCAAACATGCAAGCATGGAAGCTTATAGGACAACAGGTTATGTTTTTAATATTTCAGTGTGTCTCCTGGAATGTTGTGACGTCTCCGCAGTATATTTTCCCAGAAAAGGCTGAAATATAGTGTAAAACTATTACAGAAACCTATTTAATACCATTTTACGTTATTTTAATTTTGTCTGGTGTATATCATGACCAGTCTGGGCCAGGATCTGCTATACCAGACTCTGGTGCCAGAACAGCACGCCAAAGCGGAACCAGCCGGGCGCGAGGCTGCAAACAGATTCTTCTTTTTCTAGCGCCCAACTTGCGCCAGTCTGCAGTTATCTTGCTACTAGGGCTGTGAGAGGATCGGAAATTTTCACAGAAAACGTAATACATATTCCTTTATAATATGTTTTAAATTCAGTTTTTAAAGTATGACTATCTAGCCATGCTCAACCCTCTCCTTAGATAATAAAAAAAAACATTTTTCACGAAAACAATACGCTGGATGATGATTCCATCATTTTATAATTGATATTTGTTCTAAATTTATAACATGTCCAACGTGCACAGTTTTTTTGTCCTTTCTTAAAATATCTACTCTTACCATTTTTGCAGTTACTGACTTCCAGTTCTTCGAAATAATTGCAAAATAAATTAAAAACTCTTCACATCGCATTTGTTAGAGGAAAAGTGACCCCGTTGTTGCCTCCATATTGCCTATCACGTGACGCTGTGACGTCATGATTTCAGATCCCAATACGATGTATACGACTATACGTTTGATATATTCTTAGTTTTGAGGTTAGGTTTCTGTGTGGGTTTCTCCGGTTTCTCCGCAGTCCACGAGCGGACGCTTGCAGTTCGAATTGAAATCTCCGACGTTTCACTCATCAGAACGTATTAAATTGCCATCAAACCTTAAAACAATTCAATATCATTGGTTTTATCCACATCATAGCTTAATCTATCTTTCGATGGCGCTGATTCACCGAAAAATTACGGCGACCTTGGCAAAAGTGAGGCGAGCAAAGCTCGAAATCCACTGGAAACAATGCAAAGTAAAGTAAAATTATAAAATGCTTCCATAAGTCGTACGCATTTTGAACAATTTTTTTACCATGCATAAATTTGTTCTAAATCTTATACAATGTTTTCAAAGTTCGTATGAATTATGACAGCATTTATAATTTTAATTTATTTTGTATTGTTTCCAATGGATTTCGAGCTTTGCTCACCTTACTTTTGCCAGGGACGCCGCAATTTTCGGTGGCGGCAGCAGTATCGGAAGGGTAGATTAGGTCCCTCCCTACTGAAAATATTTACGTGAGTAGTATACCTATGACAGTTCTGTGACACCTTGGTCGGTAAAATAGGGACCGGTAATTTACCGACAGGCGCTAATGGTTAGCTTCCGTGCTAAATTACCGACAGTCGTTTCCATATCCATAACCGATAGTGGTGTTCTCTACCATACCGGCAGAGTGAGACACAGACAATGGAGCCACAGCAGTCGGTAAAACATGGACGCGCAAAGTTTCACTTTACCTACAGTCGTTTCCGAACATACGGTCGATAAATGTGACCTCTGTTTTACCGCGAGAGTGTGACACCGAAGTTCAGGTACATGCCACGGCGTCTCGTCGTGGAGTCTCCGGCCCATGTTCAGAGACGCCTTACATTTATCGACGAAAGATGATGGTTCATGTCCGTGCTAAGATGCCAACAGCTAATAAGTTGTTACGAGCAATCGATGGCGCCACCATCAACTCAGTTCAATTACAGGAAAATTCAATGTCGCACATGATGAATTTAAATGACGCATGGGGTTGGGGGAATTATCAAGTTCTAGAATCTTCTAGAGGTATTGGTGGAGTTGGGGATAGCGGACTATAAAAGGAGACATCAGATCTGAGGGCAGTCATTACATCGTGCGAGGCAGTCCAGTGAAAGTGGATAGTGAATATAAAATTATCAAAACAGAAAGAATAACTTGTGAAGTTAAAACATTATTAGTGTATACAGTCTATGTCTAGTAGAAAATGATCCTCGATGAGTGTGTAAAACTTATTCCTGCTTTCGAAGAAGTAGTGACCCTGCTTTCATCATCATCATCATCATCAACTTCATCTGGGAACGTACAACTAAACAAAGTTAATCGATGGCGAAACGAGTGCCTAATGTGCTTAAAAGTAGTGCGAAAGGAATTGTCATGTATACCACGACTGTCAATAAATCAGAAAAGAAGGTGTCTAAATATTATTGAACACTTGGAATGTTTTAAAGCTCGATTCGAGTTTCTCACTAAAAAGGGTAGCGGACTTCAGAAGAATCGCAATGACATTAACGATCGAGTGGAGTGGATTGACGTCGACAAACATTCGATAGTCGAGTGAAAACATGCATTGTCGCGAACCTGGTTCACAAGGATGTTCTTGCCTTCCTAGATGACGCCCAAGTGCTATTTATTGTACATGTGGGCCGAGCCTTGCGTGAACATAGGGCTTTTAAAATCAACACTGTGCTTAATGCATATTATCTAAAGATTGGTAAGGAGGTTCCTCATGTAAAGAACTTTAAATCAAAAAATGAAGAGATATACGTCAGCACGGATTTGAAAATATGGTTTACCAACAACGCAAGGTACCCTATCTTAACTGAAATGGAGGAGTTTCAAGAGAAAGACTCTGGATGGACCTTACACTCTATTGTGAAATTAGAAGTGAATATCAACAAACTAAACCCCATGAAAGGTAGCTCTTACATTGATCTTCCTCTACGGATAAGAGAAAAAAAGCATGTGTGAACGTGCAAAATACGAACGACAACGAGTGCTTTAGGTGGGCTATATTATCAGCCATACATCCAGTCAATAGAAATCAGTACAATCCTAAACGCGTGTCCAGCTATCAGCAATACAAGGATGAATTAAACTTTTCTGGAATAAATTTCCCCGTAGCAAAGAAAGATGTAAAAAAATTTGAAGCACAAAATGGCATTTCAGTGAATATTTATGGCTTGATCAAAAAGAAGCAAAAGTTGATAGTGGTTCCTCTTCATCTCACTTCACAGGTAAGGGAAACTCATGTAAACCTCCTCCGAGTTGAAGAAGAATATGTAAATGAAGATAGCAGTGATGAAGAAGAAGAAAGCAATCAACAGTATAGCAGAACCCAGTCTTTTAACTTCCACCATGTATGGGTCAAAGATCTTTCTCGATTAGTTAGCTGCCAGCTATCGAAACATGATGGAAGAAAACATATCTGTGAACGATGCTTGCACTACTTTTCAAAAATAGAGACGTTGGTAGCGCATAGGGAAGATTGTAAAAAAGTGAATGATTGTAAAATAATGCTACCAAAACCTGGTAGAAATATTATTGAATTCAAAAATTTCAAGCATAGAGAAAAAGTACCATTCATTATCTATGCCGAATGTGAGTCCCTATTAATACCAAGTGGAGACGTACAAAAACAGACGACAAACACTCAAGTATTCCAGAAACATGAAGTTTTTGACATTGGGTACTTGTTCAAGTGCAGTTACAATGATTCACTATCATTCTACAACTCATGTCCTCAAGGTGTGGAACCAGCAAAGTGGTTTGCTCTAGAGTTACAGTTAATTGCAAATAAATGTGAGAAAATACTTGCATCTCCAGTTCCGATGCAGAAACTAACACCAAGGCAACAGAGACTTGCATGTTGGTGGCGGAAGTGAGAACGTGTTTAGTGACAGGTGGAGAGAGAATTTTACGGAATTTGTGTGGAAGGTGTGAGTGGAGTGTGAGGGTGGAAGCCGAGGAGGTGAGTAGGGTTGTGTGGGGTGAATTGGGGAGATAAAAAGTGAGTTTCAGCGTGGGTGGGAGGTGGTATCTAGCTGGATAGGGAAAGTGAGGTTAGGTTGGCAAGTAATCGGGGGAGTTCGTGGTCAGGAGTCGTGGGCTTTCGAGGGTTCAAGGGTGGTTCTCGAAAAGTTAGGGGATGCTAAGGGAGAGAAAGGGGTGTCTGCAGGGACTGAGGAATTGAAAAAAAGGCGAAAAAAAAGGAAAATTTGGCGGCGAAAGACGCCAACATTTGGCAGAGACATCTGTCGCTTGCGGCAGGTACTGCATGGATAGGTCCCAGTTACCGGCGGTAGAGCGGGAGGTGAGCAGCGAGAGTACTGGCAGTGCTGGTAGTGAAACCGACGGGGAGGGAATTTTCCACAAGCCACGACGGCCAACAACGCGTCGCCCGGTGTCGAGCGGTGCGTCGGGGAGAGGGAGAAATCGGGACGGTGGCAACGAAGGAAGCGAGAACGTAAGGGAGAGAGCGTCAAGCGCAAGTGACGGGGAGGATCTCTTGAAAAGGAAGAGAGACAGCCAAGAGAGTCCGGGGAAAAGCGAGGTCGAGAGCCCGTTTAAAAAAAGCGGGATAACACCGAGGTCACCCCCCAAAAAAATGGAGGGGATGTGGAAAAAGGAGGCTCTCGGGATGTTGTTAGGCGAGATCAGGAGGCTGAGGGAGGACGTAAGGGGGACCAAGGTGCAGATGGAAGGTATGAGGGAGGACTTGCGAATCAGAGATGAGAAATGGGAAAAGGAGGTGAAAGAGCTGAGAGAGAGAGAGTAGATGGGTTAGAGAGGGAAAGAAAAGAAAAAAAAGTTAAAATAAAACAGATGGAAGAGGAGATTAGGGCGTGGAAAGAAAGGACTGAAAAAAGGCTTGAGAAGGTGGAGGGCAGGACGGAAATGGAAATAGGAGTCGGGGGTAGCGGGGGCGAGATCAAAGGTATTTGGGAGAGGGTAGGGAATATGATAGAAGAGAAAGTGGGAGAGCGTAGGAATGAAAAGGAGGAGAGGGCGGATAGGGAAAGGATAAGGGCAATGGAGTTGAGAATGGAGAGAAAGGAGAAGGCAGACAGGAGAAATAATATTGTGATAAGTGGGTTGAAGATGAAGAGCGGGGAAGAAAGGGAGGGTGTGGAAGCGCTGCTACAGAGCATAGGGTGGAATAAAGGCAGGGTAGGGAAAGTTAAGTTGGAGGGGAGAAAGGAGAAAGAAGTGGCGGTTGTGGAGTTGGAGAGCTGGGAAGAAAAATTGGGGGTAATGAGAAATAAAAATAGGATAAAGGATAAGGAAGTTTTCATCGATCACGATTTGACGAGAAAGGAAAGGGATGTACAGAGAATGCTGTACGACAGGGCTAGGAGGGAGAGGAGTGAAGGGAGATCGGCGAAGGTAGGATATCGGAAAATAAAAATAGACGAGAAAATGTGGGTGTGGGATGAGGAGAAAGAGGTGTTGAAGGAAGTGCAGGGGAATTTGTTTCGTAGGAAGTAGGGGAGTGGGGATAATGCAGGGTAGAGGAGTTGTGAAGGTGCTTTACTGGAACGTAGCAGGGGTAAAGAAGAAGGATGAGGAGTTCTGGAGGTATATCCAGGAATTTGATGTGGTAGGACTGGTAGAGACGTGGGTGGAAAGAAAGGAATGGGATAAAATAGAGCCTAAGCTGCCAAGGGAGTATAGGTGGAGACTCCAGGAGGCGGTCAGAGTGAAGAAGAAAGGAAGGGCTAGTGGGGGAATTATAACGGGGATTAGAGATGGATTAGAGGAAGAAGCTCACGGAGAGGAAGAGGAGGAGGGAGTGCAAATGAGGAAAGTAAAGATAGGAGGGGTAATTTGTAAGTTTGTGACAGTGTACAATAAGGATGGGATGGAAAGAATTAAAGAAAGGTTGGAAGACCTGTTAGGTGAAAGAGAAGAGGGTATGGTGGTACTGGGTGGGGACTTTAATGCGAGGATGGGGAGGGAAGGGGGCCTTTACAGGGAAGGGGAGAGCTTCGAAAGGAATTCGAAGGATACGTTAATAAATAAGGAGGGGGAGATTTTAAGGGACTGGATGGAGGATAGAGGCTGGGCGGTGGCAAATGGTATGGCAACTGGGGACGAAGAGGGAGAATACACATACGTAGGTAAGGTGGGGGTATCGGTAATAGATTATGTAGTTATGAATATGCAAGGGTGGGAGGAGATGGAGAGATTCGCAGTAGAAGGGAGGGTAGAATCAGACCATCAGCCATTAGGGTTGTGGATAAGGGGTGAGGACGGCGGAAGGCAAGGTGGGGAAGAAGTGTCGACGGGGGAGAGGGTTAGCTGGACGAGGGAGGCGATAGAGAAATATAAGGAGCAGTTAGGGAAGGTGCGCTTCGAAGGGGAGACGGTGGAAGAGATATGGGAGGATTTAAAAGAGAAAGTGTAAGGGTGCGTGCAAAAGAAGGTATTCAAAAAGAAGAAGAAAGGAATGGTGAAGCCGTGGTGGGATAGGGAATGTAAAAAGATGAAAAGAAAGGTGAAGAGGAAGTATAAGAAGTGGAAAGAGGGTACTGCGAAAAGGGAGGAGTACGTAGAAATGAGGAAGGGGTTTAGATTGATGTGTAAGAAGAAAGAACAGGAAAAGGAGAAAGAGCTGGAGGAGGAGTTAGGAAATGTTAAGACAGAAGGGGACGTCTGGAAGATAATAAATAGGTTTAGGAAGCGTAGAGTAGGGATAAGCGACAAGATAGGGAGTGAGGAGTGGAGAGAGTTTTTTAAAGAATCATTTCAGGGCTCACATGCAAGGAAGAGAGATGATGGGATTAGAAGAACGGGGGAGGCAGAGATGGAGGAGTTGAATGACGAGGAGATAGAGAAACAGATAAGGAAGTTAAAAAGGTCAAAATCAGCAGGGCTGGATGGGCTAGAGAACGAAGCATGGCTGTTTAGTACACAAGAGGTTAGGGAGAGGTTGAAGGAGGTAGTGAAGAAAGTATGGAGGGGGGAGGGATTCCCACGAGGGTGGAGAGAAGGATTAATAGTGCCTCTGTATAAGAAAGGAGAGAGGGATGGGCAGGAAAATTATAGGGGGATTACGCTAATGAATACGGCGTATAAAGTATACGCGATGGTAGTAGCGGAGAGGCTGCGGAAGGATGTCGAGGGGAAAGGAATATTGCCAGAGACGCAGGCGGGCTTTAGGGCAGGTAGGAGTACTATCGACAATATCTACGTTCTGCAGCACGTGGTGGATAGAGAATTAGCGAAGAAGGGGTGGAGAGTGTACGCGTTTTTTGTGGATCTAAAAGGCGCGTTTCCGTCGGTGGATTGGGGGAGGTTCGGGAGGCGATGGAGGAGAGGGGAGTAGAGAGAGGCCTGATCGAGAGGGTAAGGGAGATATATGAAGAAACCAAAGATAAGGTAAGAGGAGGACAGGGGATTTCGGAGGGATTCTGGATGGATAGGGGGTTAAGACAAGGGTGTCCGCTTAGCCCGACGTTTTTTGCGATTTTAATTGCGGATATGGAAAGTAAGCTGGAGGCCGGAGTGGTAGGAGGAGTCAGGATAGGAGGGGTTAGAATTTGGTCGCTAGCGTATGCAGATGACATAGTGTTGTTGGCAAAAAGCGAGGAGGCCTTAAAGGAAATGATGAAGAGGTTGAGAAGATACCTGGATAAGAACAGGTTAGAACTGAATGCGGAAAAGTCCAAGGTTATGGTTTTCAGAAAAGGAGGGGGCAGGGATAAGGAAGGGCAGTGGAAGTGGAAGGGAAAGGCGGTGCAGACGGTGAAAGAGTTTGTGTACCTGGGCTTCTTGTTTCGGAGGAATGGCGGAGTGGATGGTCACATAAAAGAGAGAGTGAGGAGGGCAAATGTGGTGATGAGGCAGGTGTGGGGGTTGGGAAAGAAGTTATTCGCAGATGATTTTGGAAGGAGAATGAAATTGTTTGATTCACTAGTGATGAGTGTGCTATTTTATGGAGTAGAGGTGTGGGGGTGGAAGGAAAGCGAAGAGGTAAATAGGATACAGGAGAGATATGTAAAGTGGACACTGGGGTTGGCAAGGAACACGCCTAATTATATTGTCAGGAGGGAGACGGGGAGAACAAGTGTAGGGATTCTAGCGGGGAGTCGAGCGTGTAAATATGAGGAGAAATTTTTGGAAGAGGGGGGAAGTAAGCTGGTTAGGGAGTGTTGGTGGGAGAAGGAGAACAGGAGAGGGGGTGGGAAGATGGAGGTTGAAAGAGAAAGGTATTTTAGAGCGAATGGACTGCATATGGATGAATTGAGAAGGATGCATGAGTAGGAAGGAAGGTATATGAGTTGGTTAAGAAAAACAGCATGGAGAGAGAGAAGACAGCAGGGGAAGAGAGAATAAGAGAGACAAGGTTTAATGGGAACTATGTGTGGATTATGCCAAGGGCGAGAGCGCAATATTTGTGTGAGGAAGGAGAGAAAGGAAGTCAGGAGCTTATAGCGAGGATGAGATGTGGGTACATGGAGGGTTTCAATAGGTTCTGGCTCGCTAGGGAAAAGAGGATGTGTGAACTATGTGGGAAGGGGGAGGCAAGAGTGGAGCACTGGTTGGAGGAGTGCGTGGAGGTGGAAAGGAGTGGGATAAGCATGGAGGTATTGATGCATGAAAGGGGGGACAAAAGGGCATGGGTGAAGGGAGTATTGGGAAAGATGGAGAAGAGGAGAAGGAAGGAGGAAGAGGAATGGAGAAGGAAAGATTGTAAATAGAGGAGGAAGTAAATATAAATAATTGTAAATATTGTAAATAGTAGATAAGTATTAGGTATTAGTCGCGGAGGCAGAGTTTGGTAATGCGAGGCAAGCAAGAAAGTAGGGACATGCGAGCGAGGCGAGGCGAAGCGAGGAAGGCAATGCGATAAGAGCGAGCGGCGTTAGATATAAGGTGTGGAAGGATGTTAGTTTTAAGGGTTAGTTGTAAGAAAATTCTGTAAAAAAATGGAAGTGTAAGCAAGTCAATTTTTTAAGGCCAGCAGGCTAAAAAATAAACGTTTATCACCAAGGCAACAGGAAACTTTCTTTGAAGCCACTACTTGTAACATCTGTCAGAAAGCTCTACATCCACCGATGAAGAAGGTTCGCGATCACTGTCACCTGACAGGAAAATATCGAGGTCCCTCACATGAACACTGTAATCTAGCTTACCAAGATGCCAACATCATACCTGTTGTGTTCCACAACTTGAGTGGGTATGATGCTCACTTTATCATCCGCGATATTGCTACTCAATTTGAAGGAAAAGTTAAAGTTCTGGCATTAAATAAGGAAAAATACATATCTTTTACCAAATATGTTAAGGGAACACAGATAAAATTCCGATTCATCGACTCATTCAGATTCATGAAATCATCCTTGGAAAAGTTAGCATCGTATCTCACTGAGTATAAAGTTGTGAGTGCAATGTTTTCTGGAATGGAGAGTGAGAAAGTTAAACTTCTAACGAGGAGGGTGTTCTCCCCTATGAATACCTGGACTCGAGGGTGAGATTAAGAGAAAACCAGCTTCCACCAAAAGAAAAGTTTCACAGTACCCTGAATGACTCATCAATATCTGATGAGGACTACGAACATGCACAATAGGTATGGTGTGCATTCAGTGTTAAAACTCTCGGCGAATATGTAAAATTATACATGAAGACTGATGTGTTGTTGTTGGCTGATGTCTTTGAAAATTTCCGAGAACAGTGTCTCATGGCTTACGGTCTCGATTCAGCACATTACTACACGACTTCTGGCTTCACATGGGACGCCATGCTCAAATATACAGGGGTAAGATTGGAACTCCTCACTGACGTTGATATGCTATTGATGATTGAGAATGGTAAAAAGGGTGGAGTAAGTCAATGCTCCAACCGATACACCATTGCCAACAACAAGTATATGAAAATTTTCAATGAAAGAGGTGAGATCAGCTACATTGTATATTTTGATGCAAACAACTTTTATGGTTGGGCAATGGGACAACCCCTTCCTTACGGTGGTTTCGAGTGGGTTACAAATTTGGAAAATTTTGATTTCAATATTCCAAATGTAGTATCTGAACCCGTCGAGGCTCAGTGTTTAGCGCTTCGGCAGGAGTGGGCCATGAAGGTGTGACGAATGTGTGTGTGTAGGCAGGGAACGGCGGTCAGTCTTTCGCCGCACTCCGACCAGTGTACTTCATTTTTATCTGAACAGTAATAAACTGTAATTATATGTTATCTTAATAATTGTGTTCTCAAATTATGATCCCTCATCTGGGGGCTCGTCCGGGATATGTTTCGAGAGCAATTGTTGAGTTTGTGACTAAGTGAAACGTGAAAAAAGCCAAACTGTGTAAGTGAATTTCAAACGACGAAGTGCTGTGAAAACCGTCAAACAAAGATGACGACGATTGAGGAGCAGCTAGCTCAACTAGACGAGTTGACGGTGGAAGCACTTAAGGAAAAGCTTCATGTGTTTGGATGTGCAGTGCCGGGAGCGAAGGCGGTTTTAAAATAGCGGTTGCGAAAGGTTCTGATGGGTGATGGAAGTAAGCTATTGTGCGAAGCAACCACGCCTGACGGTGACGGTGACAAGACAGAAGAAGACGAGGAAGACGATCTGGAGGATGACGAAGAAGAGGTAGACATAGGTTCCTTGACGGTTAAGGAGTTACGTTTCAGGTTGAAGCTTTTGGGCTTAAAAAACGACGGGAAGTAAGACGGAATTAAGATGCCGCCTGTCCACGGCGTGGGAAGATGGCAACGAAAACGACGATCAAGAGGTTCATGAAAGTGAACGCAGGAGGGCGCCTCTGATGCAAAATGGCGCTGACGACGTGCAGCAGAGACGTGAGGATGAGACTGAGAGAAACCAACAAACGATGGGCGGGGCCCTCATCAGCTGATTATGACGTTTAAGGATGTGGAGGGGACTTTGGAAGCATTCAGTGGGGATGACGGACGAAGTGTGCAACGCTGGATGGAAGAATTTGAAGAGGCAGCCCTTATCTGCGGATGGAGCGATATGCATAAAGCTGTTTATGCAAGACGCTTACTCAAAGGATCAGCTAGGTTGTTTTTCAGTTTTGAGGACTGTAAACATTCCTGGAAAACCATGAAGAAGGCCCTGTTGCGAGAATTCAAGCCAAGGATCGGCAGTCATGAGATACATCGAAGGTTGCGGCAAAGAAAGAAGAAGAACGATGAGACGTACCACGAGTATTGCTACCGTATGATGGAAATCGGGGCACAAGTCGGAATGGAGCAGAGCGCAATTATTCAGTATATTGTTGAAGGTATTGATGGAGACGAGGTGAGTAAAATGATTTTCTTAGGTGCTAAAAATATTCGCGAGCTCAAATCGAAGTTGGATACGTA
>CAKNYM010046953.1:0-12032 GCA_932195095.1 Andricus curvator | reverse complement strand
GACGTTATCTCGAACCAGATGTTTAGGTATTCGAGCGTAAGTTTGACTGGCTACCAATACTGTGGTCCAGGTACTAAGCTAGCCGAACGACTTGCTAGAGGTGATCCCGGTAACAATCCTCTAGACGCTGCGTGTAAAGAACACGACATTGCATACTCGCGAAATCGTGAAAACGTTGAAGTGAGAAACGCTGCAGATCGTGTACTAGCTAGTAAAGCCTGGCAGCGCGTTTTTGCTAAAGACGCTGGAATTGGCGAGAAAGCGGCAGCACTAGCAATAACTAACGTTATGAATGCCAAAGCGAAATTCGGCATGGGGCTTACAAAGAAACCCAGTTCAAAGAAGAGGAAACCTAGTGTGAAAAAGAAACCAGCTGCAAGAAATAAACTAATAGCATTCAGAAAGGTTGTGAATGCAGCTAAGGCAGCAATGAAAAGAAGTAGTGATGCAAAAGTGGCCATCAAGTCTGCAATCAGAGGGGCACAGAAAGCCGTCAAAAGTGCAGGCGATAAACATCAAGTGCAAAACCCACCTGTTCTACCAATCTCTTCGAAAGTCGGTGGTGTTTTGCCACTGATTCCAATTTTTGCTGGACTTAGTGCACTTGGAGCTCTCACTGGTGGAGCAGCAGGTGTAGCTAAATGAAGCTAGCGCAGCCAAGCAACAACTGGCAGAAGCTCAACGTCATAACAATGCAATGGAGGCTATTGCTCTAGGAAAAGGTTTACACCTAAAACCCTATAGAAAAGGATTAGGTCTTCATATGAAACCTTACCGAAAAGGACAGAGACTTCGTCTAAGAACAGGGGCAAAAAACTTGAGTGAAGCTACCTCACCATGCACTCACTGATACCGATCTGTTCAAGTATGCTAAAGCTCTAAAGATTCCACATTTTCGTGGAGTATTTATGCGCAATCAACTACCAGTAAAGGGACCCCACCAAATTGAGTCAGCTATTGTTAATCTTGATGATAGCCACGGCCCTGGTACCCACTGGGTAAGTTATAGAAAGATCGGTGATAAAGTCCTATACTTTGACAGTTTCGGTAATCTTCGTCCACCTTTGGATCTCGTAGATTACCTAGGTGTTGGTAGCGTGATAAAGTACAATCATGACAGATATCAGGACTATGCCAGTGTTGAATGTGGACACTTGTGCTTAAAATTTCTATCTGGACAACTACATATAAAAGACAAATACTGTATATATAAGAACATGTAATGAACGGACTAGAATCAGTACAGAGAAAAACACCATCATGGAAGAATCATTTACTCTCACGATAACAGGAAACTCTTCTGTGCTAGACTCAGAGTATTTTCCACCAATAGAACTCTCTCCTCATAAGAACTATGTACTTGGACTCGTTGAAATGCTCACATTTAATGCGATTCCTAACGGTGACACTGGAAAGAATAAAATCTATGTTGGTGATCGAGTAGTGACCATACCTACTGGCAGCTATGAGATTGAAGATATTGATAGTTATGTCCAGAAAGCTCTAGCAATTGATGGAATTACAATAAACATCAAGCCAAATAATAACACATTGCGCAGCGAGATCAAGTGTGATCGCAAAGTGAACTTTCAACCTCACGATTCTATTGCACGATTGTTGGGATTCGCTCCACGTGTTCTCGAAGCCAATAAGACTCATACTTCTGATCTAACTGTGGCTATTCTCAAAGTGAATGCTCTGCGAGTTGAGTGTAATATCACTACTGGAGCTTACATAAATAATCGCAAAGTGCACACTATTCATGAATTCTTTCCTGTTGTACTACCAGGATATAAGATCGTTGAAGTGCCGTCACACGTCATTTACCTTCCAATCGCCGTGAAGACAATATATCAAATTCAGCTCTGCATAGTTGATCAGGACGGTGACTTGGGGAATTTCCGAGAAGAGGTGATAACAATACGACTGCATGTCAAATCGTCATCATAATGGGTATAGTGTACAATCCCAAAGGAGTCTATATAAGAGCGTCAACATGTCGAATGCAAACCAGTTCTCAAGCAGCACGCAAGGAGCTAACACCTCAGAACGTGCTCTTTCTGGAACAGCTTGGTCTGAAGATCAAACCACGTGGAAAAAGAAACTGAAACGTCCATTCAAGATATTGATCATCTCCTTTTGTTGCAATAAAAATGGAAGAAATACTAAACATTCAAGCACCAGTGAGATTTGATGAGTATATAGCTCATTATGAGATTCATGCACATCAGCCTTATGCATCATCATCATTCAACAAACAGTGATGAAATTCGAATTGCTGTCCAGCATCAAGATTTGTGTGTACTACCCAGCAAGAGTTCACTGCATGTGTATGGAAGACTAAAAAGGCCTGATGGAGTTACAGCTGTTGCTAGTACAGCACTAGTGAGCAATGCCATCTGCTATCTGTTTGATGAAGTTCGCTATGAACTCAATGGTATTGAGATAGATCGCTGCAAGAACGTCGGTCTCACTAGCACCATAAAGGGCTACATCTCACTTGCTCCTGGACAAAGTTATTTTATAGAGAATGCCGGATGGCTCGACATGCCGGAAGGAACAAAACGTCTTGCCAATGATGAGGGATACTTTGATGTTACTATACCACTCAGTATGATCCTAGGATTTGCTGAAGACTATCGAAAGATCGTTGTTAATGCAAAGCATGAACTTATCCTGACAAGATCACGCAGTGACTTAAATGCTGTTGTTCAAGCACGACAAGCGCCAGGAAACGAAGAGCAATTCAAGATCTCAATTCATAAAGTAGAGTGGATGATACCATATGTAATAGCTTCGGATGAGCAAAAGATAAATTTTCTGAACGTTATTGGAAAAGATTTTCTCACAACTATGAGTTTTCGCTCATGGGAATTGTATGAATACCCCATGCTTCCCACCACCTCAAGACATATATGACTTTGGCCATAATCAGTTTGCACTACTGTATGAGATGTATGCAAACTTTCAGGCAGGCTACTATGGTAAAGAGCCTGAACCAATGTTGAAGAAAAGTGATTTCAAAGAATACGCTCCTCTCGGTGTCATTGATTGCTCAAAACAAAATGAGTTTCTCAAACAGACCTCAGTGGACGTTCGTTTGGAATTTGAATCTGCAGACAATTTTCCCGCTGAAACTGCAGCCTACTGTCTAATTATACATGACCGTATGATTCAGTACCAGCCACTGAGTGGTAGTGTGAAGAAGTTGATTTAAGATGATAGTGGTGGGGGTAATGTTAGTGGTGGTGGGGAGAAAAGGTATAAAGTAGATGATTTTAGTAAGAGAATTCAGTTTTCGTCGAAATGGAGTTCATTGTAGGTGTGCAAGGCTTCAAGAAGCCCAACAACCAGTTCATCTTCAAGGAATTGGCTATAGTTCCCCTCCAGGAAGAGGCTCAACCTCTAGTCTACCTCTTTGAACCTCCCTGCTATTGGAACTCTCTGCCTGCTCGATACAATAGCGAAAATTTGTGGCTGACGCGCAATTATCACGGTATCGGGTTGACTTCTGGTGACATACCCTACGAGGAAGTAAGACCTATACTTCAAGATATACTACTTGGTGCTTGTGCTATTTACGTCAAAGGACTTGAAAAGAAGAAATGGTTTGACGGGTTTGGGCTAAATGTACGCAATTTGGAAGATTTGGGCTGTCCTTCGCAAAAGAAATTACACAATGCAGTTTCCATCACGTGTAATCATCATACCCAGTTCTGGAATTACAACTGCGCTGCCCGAAATGTCCTGACGCTCAAGACCTGGTTCTTGACTCCTCAGGATCAGCCAACGCTTAAAGACTTTTATAATAAGTGCGAATTCCTGTTTTCATAATGTTTCTTTTATCAAATTAGGTTAAGATTTTACTTTGTAAAAATAGTTTAGGTATTTTTTCTTGAATGAATAAAAAAATAACTAACGGTAATAAAAGTGTTCATTACTTTTAAACCTATCCACTAGTTAACCATTAGTCATGTTAAATACACAATTTTTTCAAATTTCTAACTATTACTTTTATGATTATTATTGATAAATTTTGCTACATAATAAATAATAATGTTATTAAGAATTAAATTTTACAGTCATTACTTATACTGAGTGCCAATACTATAACTAAACAGTTTGATTTTCTTGAAGCATCTAGAAGATTTGTGCGCATGTGCAACGAGTGGGGTAATGTTTAAAGAGTGGGATAATGGACTATAAGAGCAGCGACAGGTGACAGTGGTTTCATTCAACATAGTGCAGTGCAAACGTCTTGTGAAAAAAGTTAAATAAGCCTTTAGAGAAGATGGATCTTAAAAAGATTAACGCAGTTGGTCGAATGAATGGGGTCCTACCTACAACAAAATTATCGGAACTGACTGTGAAGAAGAAGTATGCTGTGTTCAAGATTCGAAAAGTACGAACAAAGTATGGTAATAGGATTGTGGTTGAATTGGACAATCAGTTTTCTGTATTCTTGCCTGGTAGAATCATGAAAGTCTTTGAGGAAGCATCCGAGAACACACAAGAGGAGGATAAATTTGAAAAGATGGAGGAAGCAGTTAAGAAAAAGAAACTTTACTTTCACTACCTTGGAGGACCTTACAATCATTTTGAATTTAAATATGAGCACTAAGATATCTTCCTGAGAAAAATCTCATTTAGAAAACTTTTCATGTCAAAAATTTGAGTTTTCCCCACGCGGAAAATAATTATAAATATATTATGAATTGAAAAATTGTGATCTATTCATTTCTTTAAAAGAAATCTTGCACAAAACTCAACAAGCAAGACTGCAGAAAATCGCAATTTCAGTTCCTCGATTTAACACCACTAGTCGCTACGGGTCTTTTCTTTATCAGCAGATCGATTGTTATTGATATACATAAAACTTTCTTTCATATAGAAATGATAGAATAAGAACGAATATCTAATACGTATGCTGTAGCCCAACTAATATTGGGGGAAGTTTCTGGGCATTCTGCATCAAATGAGTGTCCCTACTCTTGAAGCCAACATTCATTTCTGCACAATATATAAAAAATTAAAAAATGAATAAGAAAATAAAAAATAAGAAATAAATTATACGAAGAGTAACTATTTAGCTTTAACAAAATGTAAGTGGTTCTTCATCAATTCGTCGGCTCCGGGAAAGAATAGGTTAGTTTATACACGTTTACTTGAAAAATAATGCAAAAGTTAGGCTTTTGTTTTGTGAATGTTAAAGTTTAAACCAAAGTTTAAGCACGCTAATTCATGAAAGCTATTTCGATGGGAAGTAACTATTTTGTTTTAAACAAAATGTAAGTGTTTGTCTTTCCATTCGTCTACATCGGGCAAGAAAAGTTTAGTATGTGCAACCCAGTAAAAAAAACTAATTCGGGAGGATTGCGGTGAATTAACATGTTTAAATTCCCCCGAATTCTGCTTTCTGATTCGTTGAAACGGCTTGGGCCAGAGCGAATTGAATGCGTGTCAATTCGCCTTAATTTGTATTCGAGTTCATTTCGAAAAAAAATAATAAATATTGCATGCCTTGAGATTCGAACCAGCGGTCTCAAGTGTATAATGTACAGAGGGTGACCACTGAGCTACGGGACTCATTGATATTTATTTACAACGAATCCTTTATGCTGAGCACGTTGGTCACAGCTTACGAATTTGATTGAATAGGCCAGTCTTTATCTGTATTCGCGCTGGCGAATTCTCGTGAATTGGGGCTTGACTTAAGATCTCGCGAATTAAAATGAATTGGCGAACACTGAAAATAATTCGTTCTGACGCATTCAAATGAATTAGATTAGAATACTTGGTTTAGGCATAAAATGATCCACACGTACACCTGGTGTAAAGGAAATAACCGCAGCATAATTGACTTTGTTATTGCGGATGAAAGACTAAGAGAACTAGTTAAAGATACAAGAGACATGAGGGGTTCCAAATGCAATAGTGATCATTACCTTTTTGTCCCTAAAATAAATTTAGGGCGGGGATGGAGAAGAAAGAGAACAAAAAAAACGAAACAAACGCGACTAAAGATTAAAAATTTACAGAAACCGGAAGTGCGAATAGATTTTCAGAATAAGATAAACGAACGCATAGATCAGGCAACTTGGGTGACACTAATAGATAATAAAAATATAGAGGCCGCATCAGCCTTGTTTGTGGATGTCATTGTTAGGAGTGCGACTGAAGTATGTGGTACGGCGGTTGTAGGAAGGCAATCTGGTGATGCATGGTGGAATGATGAAATTGAGGCAGCCCGGCAAGAAAAGAAAGAAGCGTACGAGAGAACGTTGAACATCACAGGTCTTAGCGATGAGGAGAGAAATAGACTTGAAAATGATTACAGACACAAAAAGAGGAAAGTTAAACGACTAGTCAAGGAAAGTAAAGATAAAATCAGAACATAAGAAGAGAAGAAAATACAAAACGACTTTGAAGGAAGCAAGAAACTAATATTTAAACAGATGAAGGAAAGTAAAAATACAGAGTTTGTCAGCATGAGAAACAGCAAAGGTGAAATGCTATATGATAAAAACAGGATAGTAGACGCTTTAAAAGACTCTTTTAAAGAATTATTAGGACGTGAAGATACAGGTCAACAGAACTGCGACATATAATAGTACATAATTTATTAGAAAACCCAATTGAAAAAGTCTGTGTCACTGAGGTTAGAGATATAATTAAGAATTAAAAAAACGTACTAGCGCTGAAATGCTTTAATACGGTGTCGAGTACATACCTCACAGGTTGTGCGAATTGATAAATTTCTGTATCGAGATGGGAGAAGTCCCAGACGATTGGAGAAAAGCGATTATCGTACCAACATACAAAAGAATGGGAGATAAAAGCAACTGCAGTAATTACAGAGGTATCAGCTTACTAAGTACAGAAAGTAAAATATTATCAAAAATACTTATTCGTAGGGTAATGAAAATTACAGAAGAAAATATATGGGAAGCCCAAAGTGGATTTATGCCAGGAAGATCATGTACAGATCAGATATTTAGCTTAAGACAGATCACAGAAAAAAGCTTGAGAGTGGGAAAGAAAGTTTTCAACTGACCTAGAAAAAGCATTTGACAAGGTAAATAGAAGCAAACTTTGGGAAGTCCTTAAGGGTGTTGGTTCAATCCGACTTTGAATTTTTTTCTTGATTGTTACGGCACTGACTTCATATATATTTTTTCCCAAGTATTGGAGAACGAAAGAAAGAAAACTTGTCAAATATCCGGGGCATTAGCCCAAATACCGCTCCGCTAAACGCTCCTAGGGAAACATAGTCAATTGCCGAAAATGAGACGTGCCGCATGTACTGGAACTTCATATTCTCGACAATTGTTTCTGTTGCGCACTCGAGGCCTGACATAGTTCTCCTTGACTTCGTGAAACGAACCATGTTCGTTATCGAATTTTCGGCACCAGCTGACAAAAACGTCACAGCCAAGGAGAAAGAAAAGAAAGAGAGGTATAAAGACCTTATAAGGGACTTGCGACGGTTATACCTGGAATATTCTGTTAAGGTGGTTTCCGAAAAAATCGATCTCTGGTAGAATTGTTTAAAGTCGAGCTTATATTTCAAGAAGAATGTTTTTTTATATGCTAAATTAATTAAAAAAATTTCTACCACACTGATGTCGAGATAATTAATGTTAAAGATGACTACTTTAACACAGAATGCATGGGCAATGCACAGGCACTCTCCATATTCTAATTTGTAGTAATAAAACGCTCTGGTAGAGAAATTAAAAGAATGTGTCAACTTGTACTGCTTGAAAATACAAATATGTCAGAAAAATAATAAAATCTCTTCAGCATGTTCTTTTCTACATACTCGAATGGAAAACATTAGTTTCAAATTGCGACGTTTCACGATCTACGAATCTGCCGCTGGCATAGGATTGGTGACTATACGTATACACACACTACGAATTCTAAGCCAGGAGTGCATTAAAATATTGAGTATGCGGGACCACGAAATTTTTTGAAGACAGCATACAACAACAGGCGTCCCACGGGACTCCAATATTTGTACGAGTCTGGGACTCGGAAACTACCTTAAGCTAATCGTCTTGATCATCGGCGCTCTTGGAGGTGCCAGGTTTCACTGGTTAATAGCCTGAAAAGCATCCCTGCGTGTCAACAAAATGCTGAGACACTTGCAGGGAAAATGCAGAAGGCGGTCGTCCTTGGGTCGCTCCGTGTTCTCAGGGTGCACGAGACTTTTTCCGGATCATCGTATTGAGTTCGTCGCAGACTGTAACCACCTATCTCACGGTCGTGAGACGTGGTTACAGCTGAAATTTTACCGCGATTTCGCTGGGAGCGGGTGCAATTTTTCAGATTAGCACCCGTTCCCGGCGAAATCCTGCGGTTCTCCTTATGACAAACTTTTAACTATATATATATATATATATATATATAATACTTTTATTTATTTATTTATTTAATAATTTATATATCCTAATAATTTAACCTTCGAATTAGGTGCTTTCAAAATAAAGTTTGGAATTTCAACCTGTACAGTGGACGAATATTAATTAATAAAAAGGAATTCGAAAAACATATATCTGTATGTGCATGCATTCACACACACACACACACACACACACACACACACACACACACACACACACACACACACACACACACACACACACACACACACACACACACACACACACACACAAATATATATATATATATATATATATATATCTGTATTACATTATAACTATATGAAAATAGTTTGAATTAAAACAACTGTCGAGACGAGAACCACTGCATAGGTTGAGATTCTGACGGGACGTCTAACCCGTGGAAAATTTCCAAGCGCGTCCCGCGTCGCTTGTCACGTACATCGAACGTGAGTCATAGGCCTACCGGTGTAGCCAGCCACACGGGCTGCACGTGCTCCGTGGCGCCCAGGCGCGTTTTAACGTAAAGATTACGCTCAGTCCCGTGAAGAGACTGCCCGGAGCTGATCTGAGTCAACGTCACTCTCCCCCCACTCCTCTCTCACTCGGTTCACTTTATCACCTTTTCAGAAAGGGAGGGAAAGGGGCAACGTGTCCAGTACGTGATTGTAATTGCTTGTGAGTCGATATTAGTATTGTCAGGGAAAGGGGCAATGATATACTGGAAAATAGCAAGCTTTTTTCAAAAATGTATTTCATTTGACAATAGGTATTTTCAATACATGACTCGAAGTGAAATAAATAGCTCCTTCAAGAAATTTAGGGGAATATATAGCTTACTGTAGGATTTGTTTC
Organism: Andricus curvator; assembly: GCA_932195095.1. Lineage (NCBI taxonomy): Eukaryota > Metazoa > Arthropoda > Insecta > Hymenoptera > Cynipidae > Andricus > Andricus curvator. Next base: position 2,772 of record CAKNYM010046953.1, on the reverse strand, counting down.
ACTTTACGACATTTAATTTTTAATTTTTAGTGATATTGTTAGGTATGATTGACAATATATGTTCCCGAACTTTTTTTAAACACGCGAGCATAATAATAAATGCTGCCAGTCCTAAGCCTGGAATCTATTGCGCTATTAAGTGTGGAAGGAAAATGTTGGGAAACAATTGGAGCGACAGAGAGAGGTTTGACTCTTTCGTACATCTTTCTTCTGTCTCACTTACGCGTGCTCATTCTCTCCTCCTCGTACGGTAGTACGAAGGGGCCGCCAGTGGTGGGGGAAAGAAGGAACGGAGGAGACAGTGCCGCCGGATTGAATTTGGGACTGAGTTCGAGTACCGCCGCTCTCCTCAATTCTGACCGCGGGACTGAGTTCGAGTGCACCGGGGAAACTCGAGCTTAGTGAGCCGAGGCTTGAAGGAAAATTTCCAGCAGTGGCTCTCAAAACTAAGAGTTTCGCAACTCTCCCTTTTTACATTTAAGGATGTATATCAAGATGACGGAAAAGCATCAAATGAAGAGAGAGACAAGTGAAATAGCACAAAATTCTAAGCTTGAGCAGAATCAGAAATTAACGAGAAGTTCATTGAATGTCGGAAAAAAGTTGCTGGGTCCTTTACGGGAAAGCGCGAGTCATGACTCAGGTGACGACGATATTATTAATTTAATAAAAATGGCAAACTTCAATTTTGTAATTTGTCAATTAAAGAACGCTCAATTTTGATGGCCTTAAAAAATTGTACAATTCCTAGGTTCCGAATTTCAAATTGCATAAGATTTGAACAGACAATCTCCAAGTTATTAAAGGGCAGAATCTAAGACAATCAAAAAATTTGTTAATTCTGCAAAAATTACCTGTAAAGCATGCCATTTTCTATAAAATCCAAAAGGATATTATATCGTAGTCCTCTATTTTTGAGATCCGAATCCTCAAGCATTCGCCTTTTTCCATAATTATTAAATTCTCATGATAATAGAACGGATAACACGCTGTTCAAGGCTAACATGAAAGATGGCTGTAGCGCCGAGTCCTCATTTTCTTGAGAAAATTGTGATGTCATATTCAAAAGCACTTAATCCATTTCCGACCAAAACTTTTAACGCAATATATAACCGAAAAACCACAACACACACGACGAATGCTCAAGATGCAGACCAAGCAGGGTTAACTACTTTTGTCGTCACACTACACGTCAACGACATTGCTCTGATAAAATGTCGCTTTTTTAATATCTTAGATATTAACTGTATCTATATATTATAGTCAAATATCACAGTTTTTAATATCTACTTTTTAATATCTATTTTTCTCCGTGTAATTAATTTTTTTATGATTTCAAGTCAAATTAAACTGACTAATGCTGTAAAGCAAAATAATTTCCAATAAATCATTGTCAAATGCTAGGCAAGTTTAAAGGCCTTGAAATTCTTCATAATTTGAAATTCAAATATTTTAGAAGATGACATGGGAAATGGTAATAGAAAATAAAAAAATATAAAAAATCGCTCCAAGTCCAACGCAATGTCAAGACATTCTAAGAATGAAAAGAGCAGAGATGTATTTCACAGGAAGAAGGTACCAAAAGCTTTGCCGGAATCTTCGCGAAAAAACATAAGTCATGAGCTCAGTGATTCAGGTACCCGCTTTTTAACTTCATTGAATTAGTTATGAAACATACCTACTTCAAACATTTGCCTCACAACAAAATGATATCCTTGGCATATCCCTAGGATATTTCGGCAGGATATGGGATATCCTGAAAAATGTCCCAAAAATCTCCTATGATATCCCTGGCATATTCCAAGGATATCGACATTTCCGCCCCGTACAATATCCACTCAATATGCTGTGCGGGATATACACAATTTTGGCAATGGAATCCAATATTTCTGAAAAGCATATTAATTAAAATATGTAAAATGCCTGAAAACATAAAGATTCACAAATATACGTTTGACAAAAAAACCGCTATACACAAATCTCGAATATTCGGTTCCTTTCAAATTCTATCTCAGTATAATTATAAAAAAAAATATTACCGTGAATTATTTTCATAACAGCCTACTTACAATAAAAAGCAAGCCACTTCCTGAAAATTTAATTGTTGGCTGTTATTGTATTTGTAACCTCTCAATTGCGCAGTTTAAAGATCGCACTTTTCACCATCAGTATACCGGCAAAATCAGTTTTCATGATAAAAAACAATCAAATTAATATGTACCGCGTTGGTTTATATAATATAAATGAGGATAGATTATAATTCGGCACGAATATTCGAGAATTTGTGACTTTTGTTCAAGCGTCACTTATTATTGCGCGACAGTTTTCACACACTGACAGCCATGATGGAATTTACCTGGAAGTGACTTTTGAGGTGACTCTACTATTACTGTACTTTATAATGTTGTAGTTTGTACACAATATCCGGAAAAGTACCTAAGATTGTTAAATGATGAGTTATTTTTTTGATACGATTGAATATACATATAATTGGCAGTAGATATATTTGAATTTCCAGGAATATACTAAATTATAGAATTGGGATGTCTTGGGGACATCCTTGGCATATCAAATTGGGACATTAATGGGATATCTTTAGGATATTGTGAGATATCCTTGGGATATTCCTAGGAGATCGAGATTTCCGCCCTGTAAGAGATCATTCGTAATATCCTTAGGATCTAATATCTAATATCTAGGATCCCGCCGATATCCCATGCTGTGAGGGTTGTAATGTACATATTCAAAGCAGGTTATATATATATATATATA
>CAKNYM010046952.1:128583-140429 GCA_932195095.1 Andricus curvator | reverse complement strand
AAAATAAGTTAGACGAAAATAAGTCAAAATTTAGTCAGGTACGATTAGTAAAATAAGCAAGGCAAAATGAGCCAAACAATTCAAAATAGAGCTAAAAATAAGCAATGCAAAATGAGCCAAACTATTAAAAAATGGTTAAAATCGAAGGGGCAAAATGAGCCAAATGAAAAGAAACAAAAGAAAAATGAAACCAAGAAATGAAAAAAAAGTTAAAAAGATACAAATAGAACTAAAAAGAGACACTAGATTAAGAAACCAAACCTGTCGTTAGAAAATCAGAAGAATAAAATTGTAAGTAGAAAATAAGCGTATATAGGCTAATCCCGTGCGAAACCGCCGACAAAATAAATAAGGACAATAATCATAAGAAAGGAACCTCCAATGCGAAATTAGAAAAGGAAACCCTAAGTAGAAAAAGAAAACAAAAACAGCAGCTAGCTGACCAAGAGAAAATAAATTACAAATCAGTTACCCGTGAGCATCTAAAGCAACGAGACCATACTAGTAAGGTCAATCGGAAAGTTTAGAATCGCAGAAAAGGAAAATCATGAAGCCAGAAAAACAAGGAATAATTAACAATAAGGTAAAATCACATGATTAAAACATTAAACTCTACATAAAGAAACTAACATTAAAACCTCACTCATTCAAAAAAAATATATATACATAAACACGCAACACATAAAACAGAAAACATTTAATGCATGTGCAGACAAGCAAAGAAACGGACAAAAAAATGGACGAACAAAGACTGATCAAATTAAAAGACCAAGGTGTACAAGCTAACGAGAGGACCATAGGAGGAACTTCACTTTACGCTAAAACCAAAACAATTACAAATCCCATAGCACAAACAATAGAACACACAATGTACAAATCTACCACGAAAAAAATAACCACCAAAAATAAACTCATTCAAACACCGAGATATGGACTGGGAAAACGTCCAGGGACAGTACATGTAAGAAAGACCAAAAAACCCAAATTAACAGCAACAACCAACAATGAAGAACCAGAAACACACGACAGCACAACTCAGGACGACCAAACAGAAGAAGACGATACGGACAAAGCAACATACGGACAAACAATTGGAGGAATATTCTACTCGACAATCATAGGAGGATGCTCCTACCAACTGGAAGATGAATATGAAAAATAAAACAATAACTCACTAAAATTTGAATAAACAAAGTTTAAAATAAAAACCAATCTACTTAAAATTCTTTTAAACACATTTGTTTGGGGGCGCATTGGTACCCGCGCTCACGAGGAAATTTTTTTTCGATTTAACGTACAAAATAGTTACGCCTACAGGCAACACTCGGTTGCACTATCACAATATCAGAATCAATTCTCTGCAATTCATATTTAAAATAGTCTACGCGCTAAGGGAAATTAGTAAATATTTAAAAAATTAAAAAATTTCCTAATTTGGGGGGGCATTGAGACGGTTCAACTCGTCACCGCACCAGCTGATAAAAGGAAACAAATATATGTCAGCTGACTAGCGGGAAAACCGACAAAGTCTCGCCATCAGCTGTGTTGTGATAAGAAGAAAAGGGACAGCGATAAGACATTGCGAGACAGGAACACGAAATTCTTATGAAAAGATATAGGTCAGTAAGGCAAGCGGGCAATCGATAAACGCGCGCGCAACCAGACCCCCAAGAGTAGGGAGACAAGCGGGACCGAGCATACAGGGGATCGCTCGATCGATGAGACGCGAAGGAAACGACACTTGCGATCCAACCCAGCAGGAGAACGGAGTTCTCAGAACCGTAGCCAGAATAGCTGGAATCGAAGCAACCGAGACGCTTACGAGGTCTCACCGCCTTGCATACTACTTTAAACAACAATATCCAGGAGATCACACTCAGGTTTTTGATTTTACAAATCTTATTGCTCGCTCGAAAAATGGTTCATTTCACCGAAACTGAATTCTGATTTACCCAAACTCATGATGGGGATGGTTGACGTATGACGTGCCGGAGCAAAGATTTTCTCTCAACCGGGGTTAGACCCGGAAACTGAAAACCGATGCTCCCAAGGGCAGGAAATATGTGAATTGACTTCCCGTACTGGAATTGGGTATCATCGAAACTTTCCATTTTAATTAATGAAATTTGACGCTTGATAATTAAAGCGGACTTCTCAACCAGGGCCAACACCTGGAAATTAGACCGCTTGATGTACGAAGTGTTAAATTTCAACAGGGTTAAAATGGAATAAAGAGATCATTTAAGTCAAAATTCAATTAGAAGTCTTGAAAAGTTGTACTAATGTTTGTGAGTACTGAGCTCACATACCTAAATTCAAAATTGAAGTAAAAAGCTAGGCAAATTAAGCGGAATTTTAATCTCAACATTGCACCTGGATGAATTAAAATGATGCTTAATTTATAAAAGTGAAAGGGAATAAAGCGATATTAAAAGTCAAAAAGAAAGCTCCTGGATAATCAAGGGGGCAAACAGTTTAGAGAGTTAGGCTTACAGGTCACCTCGTGAAATTCGCTGAAGAAAAATAAAAGAATTAGACAAGAAAACTCAACGGGCTAACGTACGCAATTCCTGTTCGCGCTTAAGTGAACCCACCGCTCAACGAAATTTTAATAAAATATTGGCAAATTTATGGATGGCAGTCATGGACATTAATGGGGTCGCGTTAAATCACATTGAATCTTTGGCATTTGTAGAAATCAGGTCCCAAGAAAATTTCATCTCTCAACAATTTTTGGCTGCAAATTACTTCCGTTTTGAAAGCTTGCGCATCCTAGAAAGTATCGTCACTCGTACAGATGGGAATAACAACCTTATCTTACTTCCTAGGGTTTCCTTAAGGGTGATTTTCCAAAATAGGGTGGTAAGGGCTACTTTTAATTTCCTCCCAACGCTCAATCCAGTCTGCGTCATTGGACTTGAGTTGTTGAACAGGCTCCATTAAAAGCAATTTAAGCTACCACTTTTATGAATTCACAATTATTCATGAAACATGTTTAAACTGCGACATACATATTCAAGATTAATACAAATTAAACTCTTCAGGGAATAATTTACCTTGCGGGATGCACAAGTGGAAATTTGTATAGAGGGATATGCAGTCTTAAAAGTTACTCAGTTAAATCAGATCGAATCAATTTAAATGCATTTTTCCGTCCGATCCCTGCCAACCATCAATTGACCAATGTTACGAGGTGTTACGGGTAAGCATATTAAACAATAAAAATATATCTTTGATATATTTTGCAAAAAAAATTTTGAAGATTTTGAATTTTTACCTTAAAATTATAAAGGAATACGTTCGGCCCATATGTGTGCAATTGGAATTTGAATAATCATTGTAAATATAATAAAATGTATTGAAATTTCTACATTTTTCAGGTAAGCCTCGAAACTTAGGTACTTTTTTCTTAGCCTAATATTCACGAACTTAAAATTCAAATATTTAAACTGATCACAGAATATCTTCCTGAGATAGTTATGTAGAAACTTAATGTAATATATTAAACGTCTGTATTAGTTTTGATAAAAATACTTGAACACATTGACGCGTAGGTACTTATTAGCAATCTAAATCACAGAACAACAGTTACTCTGTTGACAACTACAATATTCATATTCTTAAAAATAGAACTTTGGAACTGATCACAGGACATCTTTTCAAGATTACTACGTGGTACATTAATGTGATGAATTAACGCGTCGATATTACAGTACATTAGTACTAGTTATAAGAATAATTATTAAACTGCTAACGTGAAACTATAACGTAATTTGAGGTAGAGGGTAAAAGAGAGTTTTTAAATATAGAACAAAATTGTCCTTAAATCTAGGTAAATCCTTTGTGTTCAGATTACAGATGCTTGTGTACTGGTCTGATCGTTGCTGGACAGATAAGTTGAGTTGATGTGTTGGGCTGCATTTGCATCCCCCTTGTAGGAAACATTTTGACTGGTCGTTGATGATGCACTTGCATTGGCACCGGTCGAATGTTTACTCCTGTATGCACTATGGCTGGTGAGTCGTGTACTGGTCGAATTGTTGCTGAAGCCACCAATTGTGAGGGTTTACCGGGCAGTATTGGCTTGCACACTGGTCGGATCATTGCTGGAGAAATAATTTCAGTGGATTTGCGGGGCTGTATCTGTATTTTCCATGGATTGAATATTTCTGCTGTTCGTTGATGATGCACTTGCATTGGCACCTGTCGAATACTTACTCCAGTATGCATTAGGGCTTGTGAGTCGTGCACTGGTCGAATTGTTTCTGGACCCACCAATTGCGAGGGTTTATCGGGCACTCTTGGCCTGTGTACTGGTCGGATCGTTGCTGGAGAAATAATTCCAGTAGATGTGCTGGGCTGCATCTGCATTTCCCACGGATTGAATATTTCTGCTGGTCTTCGATCTTGCACTTGCATTGGCACTGGGTGGACCATCGTTGAAGATATCATTTGCGTGCCTGTAATGGACTGCACTTCATTGCAAGGTGAAGGGAACATCTGCAATGGTTGACTGGGCAGCAGAGCTGAACTTTCTTGCATTCCTGAAGTGGAATTGGCTGCATACGCTGAAACAGTTGAATAGGAACTTGAACTCTTACTTCGTTTTGTGCTGAGGCTAATGCTTGACTCTGATTGATCTCAGTTTTTGTTTCTCTGGTTGTCTTTTTGGTTTCGATTTCAATAATTTACTCTGTAAAAGAGTTTCTTTATATTTTGGAGATGTAATGATATCCGTAAATCCTCTCTCGCGTCCTTTTTGCTTACTGACTGGCTTATTATTTTTGTTCAAATTCTCCTGGAGGAGATCGTAAGATTTGTTAACTTCGATTTTATTAAACCCTGTTGCTCGCTCAGCCGAGGTTGGCTCTGGTTTGCGAAATTATAGTTGAGGATGTCGTTTCTTAAAATTGCGTAGCCAATCTGATCCTGCCATTTTATCTTCGATGTTAAAATTGTGTTTAATTTGTAATTTATCTGCTAGCTGAAAAGCTATGCTTCGAACATCTTGGGCTATGAATCGAAGATTTTTTCTTCCATGGAAATGATATAATCACAAAGGTCCTTTTCATCTTTCTCGTTGAAAACTTTCGAAAAACCTAACCCTACAAATAATCGAAAAAAGAAAAAGGTTTTGTACATACTTTTCAACAATTATATATCAAAATTTTACAACTTTATGAATATTGTCCTAATAGAAATTAAATTCTATAAAAACGATTTCAAACATTTTATACTTTCGACTCATTTTTCTATTACAGAACCTATAAAGTATGTGTCACGTCTGAAATATAACACAATAATATTTCATGATGCCCTCTTTCTTGTATTACAGTTTCTCAGCACTTACCTTTTTTGCAAGCTCGTGTTTTTCTGCCGCTTGTCGACAACTCATTAAACTCTAATACAGACCGCACTGCGGCTCTCATATTTTCTTCTGACCATTCTTGTCGATTACTTTTCTTCGTATATTTTCGCACCATGCTAATTCTTATTATCAATTTCACTATATCTTATTAGACACATTGCACAATCAGTACGTATTGACGTAGATATGTACCTGCTACCCTTCTACCGAAGAGGTTAGGTTGGCATATGAATAGCAGGTGGCTCATCCCGCCCCACAATAGTGGGTCGTACCGCCCCATAAGACACTTTCAAGTAAAATCCAAATTACACCTTTTTTTGTTTTACAATTAAGTATAAATCGGTCAAAAGCTTTAAGTTAAATAAACAATATATCTAAATAACCACAGGCAAAACTTCTAATATATGATTTTGTGTGATGCTTGGACCTTCTAAGCAAATGCAAAATAGCATAATACAGGTCTCGAAATTTCAACTCTCCTTTTTTCCGAATTTATTCAACATTAAGCGAACATTTTTTTAAAAAGAAGTTTCATAACATTCTATCTGATATTACCACAAAGAACTCTTACAAAAAAATGTATAGCCTACGAAAAAATTGAGAGTCTCATCTTACCCCCTATGCTCATCTCGCCCCACCCTACCCTAGTGCTCCGTTTTGCAAAAACAGAAACGAAGATGGATTTAAACTTCACCGTTTTCCACTAGTACAAAGAGAAATACTGTCAATATGGATTATAAATTGTAGACGCGACAGATGGGACCGTTTTGTAATTCAAAATTATGCGAAGTAAGTACTCATATTTATTAATGAAACAATATAATATAAATATCTGGGGTCTGAAGCTTATGGTTATATGTCATAAATTGCCTGTGAGCATGTTTTTAGTATGTTAAAGCGAAATAAGATCCACAAGAAAGTAAGGTTAGAAACCCGTTTTTCTACTGCACGACGCACGTTAACCACGTAAATAAAAAAGACGGATTTTGAATTTCGCGGAGAACCAAGATGGCAGCTTGCATATTCTCATCTAATATAGACCTTAATCAGGGCAAGCGCAGTAGCGCTGCATTACCACCATCAGTTCGCGAGTTCCTGCCATTCTCGACTACATACACCTTTTTTATATTTTGTTGTGGATTACAAAAGAAGATAATAAGCGCTATTAAAATAATAATAAAACGATGAATATCTCAATTAAGTCAAAAGTTATAGAAATTAAAAAAAAAAAAACATTAGGAGTTTATGAAAAACAAAACACAAAATTCAAATATGACAATATGTTTTTTTGTAAGAAATAGTTTATACGTTTTTTTGAATAATGGGTTGCAGTTCAAAGCTATATAACCGGCATTTTTGTAAAAAATGAGCTTTTCGCATTAAAAATGATTAAAGAATCAAGTACATGTTGTTACAGGATTTGTTCGAAATCTCATTTTTATTGTATTAATAAAACGATTGGTAATTTGTAACCAGATACCTGACTCTCTGTACACATGTCTGCTGTCTTCTTTTTTTTGACATGCCTAACTTCTTATCTTTTTTAAAACTTTTGTTGTGACCATATTCCTCTTCCTAAAAGATTTTAAATACTGTAAAATAATAATATACTTTTTTCAAAGAAAAAACTCTTAAATAAAGCTATTTGCCACGTTGTTCACACCAAAATACCGTAATAAAATTCCAACATAAAATGTAAAATCTTCATTTTCTACCTTTATTTTCCCGGAACAGAATAAAATATGAAAAAATATGAAAAAAAAAATCTGCACATTCTCATCGCGCGCGGCTCGCTTCGCTCGCAAGTTTGAGCGCGCCTAGGGCGCGCACCTGTTGGATCTGGCGCTCAGACACATTTGTCGTCTAGGTTTTCACACTTCGTGTGCTCGCTATTCCACGCTTCACGGGCTAATACTCTCTTAGTGAGCTTCATCGTTATGCCCTGCTTTTGGTTTAATTATGTCCGTTTTACATAAAAAGAATAACTAATTTACTTAAGGTTCTATTGACCTTAAGGAACACATTCTCATCAAGACACTCGCGCTCGATATTTGGTTTAAACATCATGTGAACCTCGCGCTTCACGCTCGTTTCTGTTCATCGTACAATAGAAACCCAAAAGTTTGAGCGCGCTTGCTGCGCGCAATTTGGTCGTCGCACTTCGCAACGACCATATGTTATGTTCAATGTTCTTCAGATAAAAATGACTAAAGTCGTATTTAATTTAAAATGAAGAAGGTAATTCCTTTACTTCAGCGTATATTTCCGTATCTTTTTAATAAATCCTACAATCAGAAAGATTTTTTTCCAACTATCTGAAAAGGGGAGAAAAAAAGTATCTAAGTCGTTTTTGGAACATATATAACTTGCTTTTTCATTCATAATCAAACCGAACCCTTGACTACCATGTGATTTCCTATATACTCCTGACCATATTTCATAATCGCCTTTCAACACCCCATTTTCTATGTTTCTACTTTCGCATCCCTTCTTCTTTGTCTCAGGTACACATTAAATACCTAGCTTCCTTACGCGCATAGTTTCTCGTAATTCTCTTATCTTAAGATAAGATCATTGCAGACACCCAGTCACTATTCATCGGCTAAACTCAACCTTTACGTCTACCGTGTGTATGCATTTCGTCAATCAAAGTTTCAGTCCATTCCGAAGCTACTTTATTATTTGTATTGTTCATGTTCAGTTTGTACACCCAACTACCACCTTATTTATGCGCGACATTTGTTTTGCGAGTCGAACTCATGTCCAAGTTGAGTAGTTATTCGTCGTACGGTGAAGAGTCTAGTTGTAACGTTAGTCCCACCAAAACTTCTGTTACTAGGGGGGGGGGCGAGGACAAGGAAAGGAAACCGAGAGAGAGTCGCAATTGGTTGATGTTTTATGCTGAGAAGGTCACCAGCCTTCAGCAGCGTTGTATTAGATAGGAGTTCATATGTTTCCATTCATTTCGTCTATTTGGAGCATAGTTCTTGAAATATAAATGTAATAGTCGAATTTTTTCAGAGCAATTATTTTAGTAAACAAAGATCAAACCGCATTCTGAAATAAAAGTGAGATTTTCAGTCAGAATGAATTGTATGAATTATTATTTTATTTTATTGTTTCAATCGTTAGAAATAGTATTGAGGGCATACAGAAATTAAATATTGTGAAAAAACACAACCGAGATGAAAAATAAAGTAAATAAGCAAAGTTTTGATGAGAATGTGCCCGCTTATCGGGCCGATTTTTTCACTGTTAATGTTATTTTTTACGAATAAAACAAAAACTACAGATCCTGTCAAAAAGTGACCAATAACAAATTTGTAGATCTTTTTTGAGTGCAATATTTGTGTGTAATCATCATTTGTCGTATCTTGCATAGTTTGACCGTAAAATTAAATGTTTGGATTTTAAATTATTTTTTGTGCAATAAAAATGTGAATTTTCGATTTTTCAAGAAAATTCAGAAAGTCGTTATGATAATCTTGTAGGGCGTGCAAAAAGAAACACTTTTATTGTTTTGACTTTTTTTTATCGTGCCTTGTTTGGCTGGAAATGTTAATTTTCGTTTCCTTTTTTGGATTTTGAAAATGCTGTAACTCTGAAAATTTTCATTTTATCGAGAAATGTCATGGGAATAAATTCTTTGAATTTTTTACTACTGTGAACAGCCGCGCATATCATTTTCAAATTTTGAAAAAACATGGTCTCAAAAATTTTCAAAATGCTCTCACTTTTTAAATTTTCATCCAAAATGTCTGGCTAACGAACTTGACCTTTAGTTTATGAGATTGGAAGAGTATACCAAAGCCAAATCACATAGGTTAATTCTTTCGAAAGTTATTGTGCTAACAAACTGAAAACTACAGACAGACAGACAACCAGACAGACACATTCGTAAAAACCTGTTTTTTGGGTTCAGGGGGCCTCAAAACGTGTACATTTGACAAAAACCGGGGGGGGGGGGGGGTCAAATTTTACACAAATCTAATACCTTCTCCAGATGAGAATGTAATATATGAAAACTTTTTTATTCTTATTCAGCCTCCCCATATTTCGAGAGCAAGTTTTTATCATTTTTAAAAATTGAAAAATAGATTTTTAGTCGCTATCTAAAACCGATTTTCAAAACCCATGAAATTAGAACCGCCAAATTCTTGAATGATTTACTCGGAATTGGTTACCTTTTTCTAGGCAAAACTCATTTTCTCCCAATTTAGCATCTCAATATCTAGGGAGCAAATTTGTGTTCCTTGTTTAAACTGAAAGTTGCACTTTTTATCGTGATCATCAACCGAGCCTGTTTCAATTTGAGGTTCCTGTCACTTTGAGATTGTAAACTTCCACATTTTATTTCTCGGAACTGGAAAATTTCTTTAATTATACTTTTTTTGGCCTCAATTCAGAAACACTTCAGCTCTGGAGTAAACTTTTGTTTTTAACTTTAAATGGTGATTTCGATTTTACAGCATGTTATTTCGCTTTCCTAAAAAAATTTGATTTTTTTGCTTATCTAATTCTGTATACTGCAACCCTTCAAATATTGTTCCAGAAATAAAATAAAAAAATTATTTAACAAAAAGACACCGTTTACTTCACTTACCTATGTTTGTGATTTATTATATTATTATACTATTTATTATATTATATAATGTGCATTCTTATATTTGATAAAAATGTATGAATAATTACTACCTTTCAGCCCTGGCATTTCAGCGGAAAAACTTGGCTGAGATTTTGTCCACAAAATCCAAGCAATACATTAGCGTAATTAGCTAGAGCGTGCGGTTTAGATTGTTTGTGTAGGCTTCGAATCCCCAGCGGGTGCGATTTTTCATAGCTTTGTGCGTGTGATTATGTTCATAAGTGACCGTGCGTGCAATTGCATAATTTCAAAAAAAATTAAATGCAGTTATTATATATAAAACAGTTTTTTTTGCAAATTTATTTATTTGTTTCGAGCTGCTTTAATAGATAGGGCAATATGGACCGCGTAAATATTCCGCATAGAGCCGGATAAAAACCAGATAATCCAAATTTATTACACCGTATAAGAATCCGGATAGAGCCCGACAAAATTCCACATAGGGAAATATGTACAGCGGAAATATTCCGCATAAAGCTGGATAAAAAACCAGATAGGCCGAATAAAATAGGGTTGGACACCGAAAATATTTCGTATACAACCAAATAAAAAACCAGATAGAAAAAATGGTATACACCGACCAAGTCCCGCATAGAGCCAGATTTAAAACCAGACACAAATATCGTATAAGTATGCGGATAGAATCAGATGAAAACCGTATAGGGTTTTACTGGACACCGAAAATATTTCGCATATAACCGGATAAAAAACCAGATAGAAAAAATTCTATATACCGACTAAGTTCCGTATAGAACCATATTAAAAGTCGGACACAAAAACCGTATAACTATCCGGATAGAATCCGATGAAACCCGTATAGGGCTTTACTGGACACCAAAAATATTTCGTATACAACCGGATAAAAAACCAGATAGAAAAAGTTGTATACACCGACAAAGTTCCGCATAGAACCAGATTTAAAACCAGACACAAATACCGTATAAAAATCCGGATAGATGCAAAGAAATTCCGAATCCTATCCGTCTCTATCGGATCCTATCTGTCATTCTAATAAGGGCAGTTATTTTGACTGAAAAACGCTTCAAATATAAATGCTACACATTTTTCTTGGCTGCAAGATGGCGCTACAGTCAACTTTTTGAGTAAAAGTGTGTTAAAAATTCCGTAAAAGGCATTTACGACCGTTTTCCGAAAATCGCATAGATCTTTGAATTACAATGTACAAACCTTAATTTAACATTATTTTGAAGGTTCTACCTAAACGGGTTTTACCTACGACCGTCGTACTCATAAACTTAATATTGTAGAGCATTTTCATACCCAGATGCAGAATCTGCGTCCAAAAATGACCAAATACATTCAGAATACAAAAAGTTTCACATGAAAAATAAATGATGTGAAAATTTTCAGCCCGTAGAAAATGATATATGAACAATGTCATCACGTCCCGAATTAATGCATCTCTATACAATTGACACCACAGATTAGAGCAAATTTGCAATACTAACACACTAAAAAAGTTTAACCTATAAGTGAGAGGTATCTCCGTAAAAACAACACTACCATCAATTAACAAAACAGTTACAGAAGAGTGAACAAATGACCGTTAGCACGCGCGCTTAATGCTTACACATGCCTCCCAAACTGTTTTGTTGGTTTTTGCAACAGAGCAATAGCATTTGCAAAACTATTCTTTTTTTATGACAAACCCCTCATGTAAACCTGACTGGATATTTCAACTCACACTAACGTATTGACACGCATTGACTAGGCAAAACGCGAAATGCCCGGCCGTTGCGAATTACCCGTAACATATATATATATATATATATATATATATATATATATATATATATATATATATATATATAT
>CAKNYM010046952.1:33098-128573 GCA_932195095.1 Andricus curvator | reverse complement strand
TATATATATATATATATATATATATATATATATATATATATATATATTCGGTTTTCGGTTTGGATTCCTTTGGAATAGAACCGAAGGGCCTATGACAAAGCCACCGAACGCGTCCTCGGATTGCGGATAGAGGGTCCCTGTACCAAGAGTTTTTGCTGAATATGGTTACAATAATTAATAAGCAGTCGCGGACAATTGTCCAGGGATGGTCCCGAAGGAATAACTCCTAAGCGAAGGCGTAACAACCGTGCCGAAAGCTGAATGGCACCTGGGTTAGGTGTCTCAAACGGAGACTCTGGGATACCGGGCGACCTCTCAGAGTATCAGCCTTATCCTTGCACGCGGGGCTCTACAAGGATGGACTAACCCTTTCCCTAGCTGCTCGTGGGAACAACAATGAAACCACAAAAACACCAAAAGGTTGTAGATGTAGTTCAAGACAATCGAACGCGCAGAGCACCCGACAATGGGTCGGCCAACAATGCCGATCAGCCTAGAGTTCGGGGTGCTGACAATACTTTAGATGGAAACACGACGGAGAACCGGCGAAACACCCACATTGAGTGGACGGATCAACTCAGGGATGACGTGCTAGACTGCTACGATGCCAGCAGTCTAGCAGGAAAAATGGATATGTACGCGGAGCGCTTCCCGAACCTGTGCTTGAACAAACTGCAGACGAAGATGTGGAAGCGACAGCACGAACAATCGCGGAAAGCAGGCGCCTTGTGAGAGATGATCACGATTTCAGGACAAGGAGGAACATTGCCATGCAGATTCCTTCAAAGCCCCAAGATCTGGCTGAAATGGATGCCTCTCTTCGTGAGGATATCTCGCAGAAGTCCTACCTCTCGACCATCAACTGCTCACTTCATGGTGCTGCGAGAACTTTAGCTGATTCAAATCGAAGGCTGAAACCAACGATGGATCAAAAGACCAAAAGACGCTTGCATCAACTGAACAAGAAGATTAGATGGGCAAGACAGAATGCGTCCCGTGTTCAATGTGTGATTGACTACATAACATCTGGTAGACCGTTTACGGAAAGGGTTCGAAAGTTCGCCCAAGAACTAAGGATCTTGAATCACACAATAAACAAGTCGAAGCTGCTGACAATCAAGCAGCATATTGTTGACAAAATACGGCTGTTATCTGACACAAAGAAGAGAATACAGAAGAGGGAGAGATGGATCAGGGAGAATCAACAGTTTCTCGCTGACCCATCGCGCCTCTTCAGCGATCTACCTGTTTCTGTAAAAAATCCACCCAAGCCCAAAAAGGTAGAGACTTTTTGGAGAGAGTTGTACAAGATCCCGAAAACACTACAGTTGAAAGAAGATTCTGACAATATCATCCGCTTCAAGGAGTTTTACGACAACTTCATAAAATCTGAGGAAGAATGTCCATCAATGACTGCCGAAGGGGTGAAAAAAGCACTTAGAGGCACGAAGAACTTTTCCGCTGCTGGACCAGATTGTATCAAGAACTTTTGGTGGAAGAAGTTTACTTTTACACACCAACATTTGGCCCGCATATTCACCTCATATTTAAAGTCGGAGACGCCCATTCCGCAGTGGCTGGTGTTAGGACGCACTATACTCCTGCTAAAAAAAGGCAACTTGTCCAACCCAGAGAATTACAGGCCAATAACTTGTTTGAACACGCTGTATAAGATCTTTACAGCTGTCCTCAACAACAGAATTGTTCGACGAATTGAGCCTGTATGGCGAGAGATGTACGAACAACGTGGCTTGAAAAAAGGTGTAGCAGGCTATCGAGAGAACCTGCTAATTGACAGGTGTGTCTGTAAAGACGCTGCAGCCCATCAGCGCGTCCTGTCAATGGTCTGGATTGACTACCGGAAAGCTTTCGATTCAACCTCTCATAGACTTATCATCTGTCTGTTGAAAAGCTAGAAGGTACATCCAAACATAGTGAGATGCATAGATAGATTGATGCCTCTTTGGAAAACTAGATTTACTATCTCATCTAGAAATTATCGTGTGACAGCGAGCAACGTCACCTTCCAGAGGGGCGTCTTTCAAGGTGATACCATGAGCCCTTTGCTTTTTTGCATCACACTTTTGCCTCTATCTCTCGCACTACGAAATTCTCCTGGATACCTCTGTGGCAACACTAATCAGCGCGAGCATAAGGTCACTCATGTATTTTATATGGATAACCTGAAGATCTATGCCTCTGGTAGAAGCAAACTTCAAACTGCTATAAATATTGTCAAGAACTACACAGGAGAGATTGGGATGGACTTTGGTTTGGACAAGTGTTCCAAAATTCATCTGAAGGAAGGAAAGATTACTGGCGTTCCCAAGGACCCTGAGCTTGTGGATATAAGTGTTATCAGACATCTTAATACTGGAGAGACCTATACATACCTGGGCGTGCCTCAAAACCGCATTCAGGACGTAACATCAGTGAAGGAGTCTCTCCGAAGCAGATACAAGCATCTTCTTCGACAGATTTGGTCTTCCAATCTGTCGGCGTTGAACAAGGTATCTGCGACTAACATGCTTGCCGTCCCGATTCTACTCTACTCGTTTGGGGTAGTTCAATGGACGAAGAACGAGCTTAAGGCCCTTGATGTCACTACACGTAAGATCATGCATATGCATAAAAGCTTGCATATCAATTCGTCAGTTCCGCGATTATATATTTCACGCCGACAAGGTGGACGCGGACTTCTGAATCTCCAGTGTCTTCATAACCGGATTGTTCTAAGTACAGCTTACATCGTTGCGAATGGTAGAGATCCTCTCCTAAAGATGGTCAGGAACCACGAGATGATTGGCGAAGGAGCGTTCCTTTACAAAGCCGCGGATCAAGCGGCCGAGACCCTTGGCCTGAATTTTAACATCAGAAGTGAGGAAAGTGCATTACTTCATCTTGATGTTTCACTTCTAAAAACCAAAGTGAAGAAAGCAGAGGTTGAAAATTTTCGCCAAGAGCTACTCGACAAGAAAATGCACGGAAACTTTCACAGAAATGTAGAAAAACAGTCCTTGTCGAAGGAGCAAACTTTTGCTTTCCTCAAATCATCACGGCTTAATTCAGGTACAGAGAGTTTTATTTTCGCATGCCAGGACGGTGTCATTTCCACCTTAACATACCGTCACCGCATTTTATGTCAAGAAGTTCCCAGTGATAGTTGCAGAGCGTGTCATGCACACGCTGAGTACCTAGAACACATACTATCAGGGTGTCCGACCCATGCAGGAACGCTCTAAGGGAGATAGAGTCGATTGATTTCGTCGTTGCCTATGACCACCCATCTCACGGTTGTGAGACGTGGCCATGGGTGTGATTTACCGCGGTGCTACTGGGGGCTATTGACATTTTTTGATGGCAGTTGCTCTTAGTGGAACCCTGCGGTGGTTGTTTAACTTTTTTTAAATATATATATATTTTTTTCTTATATGTCCATTATTATATGTATATTTCACACACTTAAATACAGCTATAAGAACTTTATCACTCTTATGTACGTTTTTTCTCCCTTTTAATCCGCCAATAAAAAAAATCGAAGCAATTAATTCTTCTATTGAAATGCAGTTTCTTATATTACATGAATTGTCTGCATAAGTTTCAGTGATAATCCATCCGGCGCTGTGCTGGCAAACTCCTGGCGTACGAGAATGCCGGAGTTAATTTGAAAAATGATAAAAAAGCATTGAATTGTTTATAGGACGCACCTACTTTATCTATTCATTATCATACGACTGCATATCGTCCGAATATTATTTATAATTTCAAAAAGTCGAATTTCATTCAAACATTTTGTTCAATTTTAGCACCCACTACTACTATACTCTAACGATATGACAAAAAGGTATTTAAAAAATAAATATTAATTGATTGCGAGTATTTTGACTTTGAATATTAATGGTCCTGTGCAGAGTGAATACATATATTACATTTTCAAATATTATATTACAAATAAAATTTCTAACGCTACGGGGTATTGAACCTACATCTATACCTAAATCTATCGCCTAGCAGCCCTGTAAGAAGGAGAGCATTGAAATGGATTATATGGCATTGAAAAAATCGTACACTTTAATGCCTATAAATCCAAACAAATTCCGTTTTTGTCCGAATGCGCTTCATGGCATTAGACAGTTTTCGTTCGAATCATTTTGAATCACACAGAAAAATCATGGCATTAAAGTGGCTTCTTTGTGATGCCGTTGATTTAATGTCATTAAATGCACTTGAATGACCGTATCAGTTTAATGCCATGCAATGCCTTCAGCGATCGAAGGCATAGAATGGAACTAATGCCGTTCAATGCTGTTCAATTACCAAATAAGTCGAATGCCATTTAATGCTTTTTCCGATCGGATATATCGAATACAATCAATGCATTCGAATGCCGTTAAATCAACATTCAGACAAAAACGGAATTTGTGTTGATTTATAGGCATTAAAGTGTTCAATTTTTTCAATGCCATATAATCCACTTTAATGCTCTCCTTTTTACACGGAGTCGGGATTCTTAACCATTGCGCTAAACCTACGAGTTGAAACTCGATGAAAAAGCCATCCTCATAAGATACGGCTCAAAAAAGTTAAAACACCAAATTTTAAACTCTTTTTTTCCAATTAAATATTTTTTATTATACGACGATATGTAAATGTGAAATATACGAACTGTTGACAGGAATATCAATTTTTAGACTACTTTACAACTTTCTACAATGACAGGAAATGTAATTTTTTATGAACATTTAAAACTTTACATAAAGATGGAACTTAGATTTTCTTCCCGTGAGAAACGGTTTGGCTGTCATGCATTAGGCCCGAGTTCTGCCAGCATAGGGCCAGCGCTTGTATGCCAGTGCTGGTTTTCCAGCACTGGCGCAGTACTATGCCTGGGTTTCAGCCAGCCCTATGCCTGTACTGGTCAGTCAGCTGTGGCTAGCCATTACAGGCACAGTACTGCGCCCATTGTTAGTAATGGCCTAAGTTCAAATTTCCGCATGGGAACATCACTCATTTCAGCACTTATTTGATGTTTCTTTGTCTTGGCTGGATTCATACTCTTCTATGGTATATTTATCATTTACATTTTTGCGTATGATATAATTACAGTAAAATATTTTTAAAATGAGTTACTTCTCGTTTTTTCTTTCGTGGAAAGCAATATATTCATTTGTAGCCATAAAAAAAATTCTCCACTGTACATGTACGTATTATTATCTCTGGTATTAATCTTTCTTTCATATGCCCAACATTTTTAAATGTGAATATTATTTCATTGATCATGCAATTATCTATTATTTCATTGATCATGCAATTATAATAAGTAAATAATTTTTTTTTTTGCTTTTTTCATGATTATTAAAATTTAGAACCAGAGCCGCCTTTCTTAGCGCTTCTTATTTAATATCCCAAATTTTCAACTCGATATCGCGTTTCGTGTGAACGTAAGTTGATTTTGAAAAAAAGTGTCGGTAAGGTAGGAATCAGGTCACGTGACCCACTCGTAACATGGCCTTAAATAGCTTTTTAAAAATAAAAAATAATATCCAAATATACTTATTGTGAAAAGCCATCCGGGTATCTCCAATTTCAGTCCTTAACCCTACTTTCCCGAGGAAGATGTGATTTAAACACCTAGACTACTAGGATTAACCATTGAAACAGTACGACCTTTGAAAAGCCATCCGGGTATCTTCAATTTCAGCCCTTAACCTTACTTCCCCGAGAAAGATGTGATTTAAGTACCTAGGCTACCAGGAAGGACCTTTGGAAGAACGTCCACCTCATTACTTTTCAATCATTGTAATATGAATTTTTCATTACTGAATAATAATTCAAAACGACTTTACAAACTTTTGTAACTTTTAAAATTAAAAAAATTAATTCTATGTTGTCTTATATTCAAATAAATAATTAATATTTATTATATTTATTAGTATGTAATAATTACATATTTATTCACCAGTTTCCTCTTTTTAAAATAATGCCACCTTTTTCCCCTTTTCTATTTTCTTTATCACATTTCAAAAGTAAAAGAAAATTTAAACAATGAAGAATTCTCATAAAAGCATGAAGTTGCAAGCAATTGAAACAATACACCGTATGCATTATTTTAGTTCTCTAGTACGTACCACTTTTCAATCTGAAGTTAGTAAAGTAAAATAGTACGAACGATGGCATCAAAACAAGACGATTTGGTATTATAACAGGACACTAAAATAGTGATGCTCAATTAAAATGGAACCATAGTTTTTACAGTGTAATAAACCGAGCACATATTGAATAATTATGCATTATTATATATCCTCAGATTATTCTTATTATTACTATTATCAAAATACATGTGGAATGTTTTTGAAACTTTTTCTAGAAACGTGTGGAAAATCATGATATTCACAGCAGAAAACTTTTAAATTAAAGGATAAATTAAAATATAACATTGAAGCTGTTTACGAAAAATTATAAATATTGAGACCTTTGCGTTGTGTGAGGTCATTATTAATTACAGAATAAACATTCATTTATCAATTTTTCTTCTGTTTCGCTTTTGGGCAGGGACACGAGGACTCCCTCGGAAATCCAAGGCCACCGGCGTTTTCTTTAGTCTCCAATGTACATGTTTTCGGTTTGTCGACTAATCAGTTTGTAATTCCTTCCGTTTTCGTTCTCGCCAAACTGAAAATCATGTATTTGAAACTTAGTAGCTATCTTCAGCGCCATTCGAGGGCTCCCGACGCCATCTTGGCTTCATGGCAGGCGTAAATTCTCGCGTCGTGATTTTCAACTAACTTCCTTATTATTGATAACCTATTTATTATTGATAACCTGCTTTATTATTGACAACCTGAACCCCATTTATAAGTATGTAAGTATGTAAGTATACCATTAAGCCATTTCCCTTTCAGGTTAGGCGTGACACTACCCGATTCGGGTAGTGTTTCTAGGTGGATAGTTTCTTGTAGTAAATAACTACAAGTGTGGGTTCACCACACCCACGATGGGCCAACAGCACGCAGTATTCTCGAATGGTCACCCATCCAAGTACTAACCGCGCCCAACGCAGCTTAACCTCAGTGATCAGACGAGAACTGGTTTTTTTCAGCGTGGTATGGCCGTTGGCATAAACCTGTGTAAAATTAAGTGACTTGAGTTCCGATTGGACGATATTTCTATCGTGACATTTTGTGTATCCCCGAGACACGTGAGTGTTTTCATTTCGGTCAAGTGATTCGGTTCCGCGAAATAAGTGCAAAAAAAGTGAAGCCTCAAAATTTCAGATCCAAAGGACGAATTGATCTACGCGCTATCGACCGATTAGCTGATCCCGGACGCTAAGAGACCGTTCAATTCGATTCGCGCATTTTCAGAGAGAAGCGACAGGAAACGAGAATCCCGGTAATGTGCAGGACTATGACAGTTCTGCACCTGACAGTGACGTTGAAAATGCTTGTCGCGTCGCGCGGAGGATATCACAACTCCGGAATCGTAGTTACAAGCGCGGAGAGATTGACGGATAGTTTCGGTGCATTGTGCCTCGGAGTGTCAAGTGTTGGTGCATCGGGTGCACTTTTGCTGCCTCTGCAAGGAGCGTTCATCCCGACTTCAGCCGTGCACAGTACAGGGACTAACGTCACGTACATTATCTCGACGGGAGGCTTCCCCACGCTGGTCGAGTCGCCGACCAATGGTACGGGCCCGCGCGCCTCCGCTCCCCTCTCCAACTGTATCGACACAGTGCCACGCACTGCTAGCAGCCGCGCGACGCACGCTACACCCCTGCCGTACCCGAGAAAACTACCCTCATTCTCGCTCGCTTTCGAGGCCAGGCGCCTATACCACGTGCTCGCTATCCAACCTAACGAAACGCTATAGTGATGCCGGACTACTAACCTGTCAAAGTGACAGGTCCGTACAATACAGTCGCTATCGGGTACCGGCCGACTATTCTTTTTCGGCAAGTGGCCATTGGATTAGCGCGAACATAAATAGTGCCGCAGAAAGTGAATTCGTGACAGCTGATACCTGTCAACCGAATCGTGCGTACCCCGATTATGCTGTCTCTCCGAATAGTTAAGCCCACCATAGCACCGCGCTGCAAAGTAATCCACGCACACGTGTTAGTTTCGGATGAACCATCGTCGCGATTACAAAACAACTTTGGACACTGCGAGCGCAAAAACAATAGGCTAGGTTCTTCGAATATAAAATCGGTCTATGAAATAATGCGGAAATGGAACCTCCCATTCTTGAGTAATAGAAACGAGGATTTAGAAACATTTTTACTTCGAGTCGAATGATGTTGTAGCTTACTGCTCTTCGCGGACAAGGATTTATTATCGTTCATACCGTTCTTTTCGTCGGATATTGCGCCTCATTAGTTTAATAACTCGCTAGATGGGTGATATTCATGGTCAAATTTGGTACAATCAGCGCGAATTCGTTTTTGTGACCCGGACAACCAGTTCGAACTGAGGTAGGAAGTGCACAGCCGCACGCAGGGAATAGACGAGCCCGTTTCGCATTATTTAACATGCATTCGTACCCTGCTCGACCGGTTGTTGCCTCCGTACTCGGAACAAAAACAATTAAATTACGCGCACCGAAACATGCTACCGAAATTACAACTCACTATTTACCGAAGTAACATAATTAATTTCGACCATCTCGAACAATTAGTCATTCGCGCTGAAAAATCTGTACGGGTAAAACGAACTATTAGGCCCCCACCTTCACCAGAACAATCACTTTCACCTGACTTAGCTTACCGTGATTCCGGTAAATGAAGTTAATTATAATGCCTCCCCTGATACTGAAAACATTTTAAAAGCGAGGGCCGCACCTAATAAAAATAATTCTAATAAGCCAAAAAACCTAGGCAAGCGGAAATCCCAGTACATAAAATTGAAAGAACCGTGGACCGTAGTAGCTGCCGACATCTTAAGCCCCTACCCGCGAGCAGCTTCCGATTACAAATACATCTTGGTGATGCAAGATCTTTTTACCAAATAGGTGGAATTTTGTACACTGTTACGGGCTACCGGTCCCAAAATCCTCGACGCTTTCAAAGAACTCATACTTATGCTCTGGGGTACCCCCGAAGTTCTAGTCACCGAAAACGGGACCAAATTCATGAATTTCACACTACGTGACTTGGCTCGCGAATACAACATCTACCATTCTACCACCCTACCCTATCATGCCCAATCCAATCCCGCAGAATGAGTAAATCGGGTCCTGAAATCCAAGATAATAATTTTTATTGAGCATGACCACAGAACCTGAGACCAATTCCTTTCAGAATTCCGAGTTGCTTTTAACATCACCATCCACGCCTCTATCAAAACTACCCCCGCTTTTCTAAATTTTGCCCGAAATCTCAAAGCTGTAAATTCTCTCTATGGACATGAAGCTGCCTCCTCCCAGACCCTTATAACGTGAAAACTCAAGAACCAGCCGTATGGGCGGAACGAATGGAACGCTTATCAATACTCAGAGAATGGATAATACAACATCTCGAGGACGCCTATCAGTGCCATGCCCGTTATTACAATATGAGGCGTAGAGATCCTGTATTTTCCGTGAACGACCTGGTCTTGATTAAAACACGCACGCTATCCTCCGCTGATAAGAATTTCTCCTCCAAACTTGCCAAAAAGTTCCATGGTCCTTTTCGTCTTTCCAAAAAATTATCCCCTGTAGTTATCTGAATGATGAATTCGTGAGTAAGATGCATGTGAAAGTTTTTAAACAATATCGAGTCTAGTTTGAGATAGCCTTTTTTTCTTTTGCACTCAGGTTACCGAAGCTTTTGTATATGCTACCGTAGAAGTTACCGTAGACGTTACCGTGTTCCATCGCTCAATTTTTACCATTAGACCGCCCACCCGTATATCCTATCCCGATATCGCATCACCAACCCCAACATTTTGTTCGCCGTAATTAAAACAATTTTTATTGCTTCCGTTATTTTCAACTGTAGTTCTTGTAATCGTTAAAATATTTTTAGCCTTCTTCTTCTTCATTCAAAACATACATATTTTATAGAATTTTATCCTTACTATTTACAGTTCTTTCCACCTATTTACAGAAATCCTGATATCTAGATCCTTATTTCTATTTTTAACGATAGCGCAATTTAGGACGTGTTAACGAACGGGCGAGAGAGCGATCGAAAGCGAGAGTGCAAGCGAGAGAGAGAGATTTGTTTGTGATTTCCGGGAGTTGCAATATTTCCGATCCCTGCTCGCAAGAAGAACCCACGTGGGATTCTGCAGACTCGGCTGAACTCGGCGGCTTTCAGATTCAGTCGGCTGTTCGTTTCATGCATAGGAGCCTATGTCGGATTGCTTCACACCACCTCACCTCTGTCCACACTCAGCCAAAGATTTCCAAGATTTCTCACGAATGCTAAATTGCTGAGAGATTTCCAAGAGTTCCTCCAAGAGTTCTCTTAAGATTCACGCGCAGCAATCTAAAATTTCTTAGTGAGTAGCCCCACGTACATAACCATTACTTACAAATCTTTTACGCTTCTAATTGAAGCGAATTCATTTTCCTTTTTCTTTCACTTCTCTTGTAATTCCACTTTGCCATTTTGTTGCGACCATTCTTTAATTCTTCCTCATTCGCTACCCTAGCACCCTCTAACTCCTCCATCCACTCTTCCCCCAAACCATCCTTCCCTAGAATCTTTACCACATTCTCTTGCGAGCTTCCTTTATCTTCCATTCCCCTCCTACAACCTTCCCCATCATGGTCCCATATTTCCTATACCCATTTAAAGATTCTACGTTCCCTGTTCTCTTTCTTTTTCCAATACATACCTGCCCTTACCTCGTTTCCCAATCTTAATCTTGCTATTCTGGTCCATTTTTTCTCTCCCGATCCCTTTTCCAAATACTTTGGTACTCCTTGCTTTTTTATCATCTTATACTATTGATTATTGTCTTTCCCTCTCCCTTTTTTCCACTTCTTCATAGTTTACTCCAGTCCGGTCTTCTATATCTCTAGCCTTGAATAACTCCCTCCTTTCCTCTACCCATTGCCCTTCCTATCCTTTCCTATACCTCTATCAAACACTTTCTCGCAAACTCCCCTCCGTTTCCCTCCCTCAGGTTTGTCTCAACATTCCATGCTCTCCTTCCTGCTCTAGTACTTAATTTATCCCTTTGCGGTTTTTCTCTCACCATATATCCCGGCGTCCTCCAGTCCACCCCTAGCGTCCACCTTATATACCTCTCTTGTAAACTCTCAATCACTTTCCTTTCTTTTCATCCCCATATCTCTGCCCCATAACCTAATACTGGCTATACCAAAGTATCAAATAACCACATTCACCTCCTCCAATTTTTGGTTAACCTTCTTTTTCCTATTCCGTATATATTTTTCATGACCTCTGCTGCTTTTTTTTATCCTTTCTCTTATATGAGATCTATGATCTTCGTTTCTTTGCAAGGTATATCCCACATACTTAAACTCTTTTACTTCTTACAATTTTCTTCCCTTCCATCTCCCTGTCCATTCTTCCTCTGCCATTAACACTATATCTTCGGCGTATGCCAGTGTATATATCTTTTCGTTCCCTATCCTAACTCCTTCCCACCCTTTTCTCTTAATTTCTTCTTCCCAATCTGATATTGATACATCAAGTAGAAGTGGGCTCAGAAGACATGCTTGCCTTACTCCTCTCAGCAATAAGAAACTATCTCCTACTTGCTCTCCTACCTATACCTTGCTTTTTGTCTCTCTATTAATCCCTCTCGTATCTCCTTTTTCACCATAACTTTTTCTATGTCGCCTCGGTGTAATTCGTCAAACGCCGCCTTTAAGTCCACGAACATTGCTACATTGCCCCTTTCTCCCTTTCAATCCTCTTATTTACTAGATAGTTCAGAACATATATATTGTCCATCACCCCCATCCCTTTTCTAAATTCTGTCTGAATGGGTGGCTATTTTTTTCCGCAACTTCTTTCTTTAACCTCGCCGATAAAACAGTCACATATACTTTACACAGCGTTGGCATTAGTGCCACTCCTCTATAATCTTTAACCTCCTCCCCTTTGCCTTTCTTTACTATTGGTATCACTATTCCTTCCTTCCATAACTCTGGCCACCTCTCTCCTCTCCATACTCTATTGCACATTATCCATGCCCATTCCTTCAACTCTGTCCCCCCATATTTCCAGACTTCATTTGGAATCTCATCTATACCAGGTGACTTTCCATCTTTCATCATCCCTAATACTTTGACTATTTCCTCCCTTGTACTGTCCTCCTCCTCATCTATTTTCCTACCATCTTTTTCTTCTTTCCTAACTTACTTCTCTACCTCTCTTGGTAATTTCATAAAATATTTTTGTCCATTCTACCTTCTCAATATCCTGGTTTACTCTTTTCTTCCTTCTTCTCTCTCTATGTACCAGCTTCCAAACCTCTTCTTCGGTCCTAGCCTTCTCCGCTTCTTTTTCAAGCCTTTTATCTTCCTCCTTTTTTTTACCACACAACTCAGTATACTCCTTTTTTCTCCTATATCCTTTCCCCTAATTGTTCCTTTTCCCTATTTTCTTAATTCCCTCCTCACCTCCTTCTTCTTCTGTTTACATTCCTCCTTCCATGCACTTCAAACCCCTCCTTCACTAACTTTTTTTTTACTTGTGCACTCTTATACTCTTTCTATTTCTCCTATCATTATTTCCATTTCCTCTTTTACATTTCCTTCCCCCATTTTGATACTCCTGACCTTTTCCTTAAACTGTTCTTTACCGTCCATTGATAAATCCCCTCTTCCTGCTCTTTTTACTCTTCGCTCTTCCTTTCCGACACTTCGCACTTCCTTTATCTCTACCTTAGCATCAATCCTTTTTGCACTTCTTACACTCCTTCCTTCAGCTCCTTCCCCTCTAATCTTAGACCCTTTATCACTATGTTTTATTGTCTTTCTCCTCTCTCTTTCTTTTCTATTCTTTGTTCTATTTTTTTGATCCTCTCCTTCTCCTTATTCCCACTCACCACACCTCCAACCTCCCGGTTGAGCTTTCTATTTTTTTATCCTGCCTTCCAACACCTATACCTTTTTATTAGTCTCTTTCTGCTTTTATAGTCTTTGTTCCAACGTCTGCATCCTTTTCTCTAGCTTCTCCCTAAGTTCTTCCCATTTCCTCATTTCTCTCCTAAGTTCGGCCATTTCCTGCCCAATTTCTTTCCTTATTTCCTCTCCCTTTTTCTCCTGCTCTTCTTCATATATCCCCATTACTTCTGTCATCATTTCGCGCGTTTCTTTCAATCTTTTCTCTTCCATCGGATCTTTAGCCTCAGCTCTGTTTCTTTCTCTCCCCTCATTGTTCTCATCCTTTTCTACAAAACTACTCTTCGTCCTCAATCTCTCTTGTCAAAATAATCACCCTAACTACGCTATCGCTTTCGGGCCTTAGTTTTGCTGCCGTTGAATCACTGCCAATTCCGTTACCGATATATTAAACGCTGGATTTTGCTGCTGTCCAAGGGCATATTTTAAGTTAAATTTAAGAATTTAGGATTAATTTGTCGTCGTTATTTTGTTTTACTTATGGCCTTGTCTCAACCTTCAACCAACGGGGGACAATAAGGGATTTTGGTAACTCTGAAGTTCTTCAGAGTCCTGAGATTCGCTTGCTGCCATCGTTGTCCAAGAATTGAGATTTTCGTGTTGAATCTAGTTCCCGCTTTCCCGCTTGCTGTCTTCAATAGTCCTGGAACCTGGCTGGAAACCTTGGATGCCTCCAGAGCTAGGGATGCTTTAGGGTCTTCGTCCCTAGGCTTTGAGAATGAACTTAGTCGCCTTGGAGCGATACTTGGGTATGCACCAGTAATCCTTATGAGGGAGGAAGTCATCTCACATCCCCTAACAGGGCCCTCGACGCTACGACACTGGCCCAGAAGCCAGCCTACTAAAGACTCCCGCGATGGGATGCGAATCAGGTCTGGTTTTCTCCGATTCGTTGCGTTATGTTCTGCCAAATGTGGACAACTATCGTGTCAGAGAGGACGAGAGCTTCCTCATTACCGGAAATGCTTCGGATCTACTCTTAGATATTTTTGCTCAGTTACTGCCTTCAGTTAAGCTACCCCTGCACCTTTCTTCGCTTTGGTGGAACGCCAGAAAGCAAGTCGAGCGGAACACGACCAACCACACAGCAGCGCCGAGCAAGCAGCCAATCAGCGCCGACCTGTGGGACTCACCCATAACGGGCAAGACAACGCGCTCCGCAACCTACCTGCCACGTTCTCAGTCGTTTAGCAGCTATGCAGCGAGGCCTCCCTTTCGCGCTTTATCTGAAATATGTTTCTCTTATTCAAATACATTGTGTAACGTAGAGTCAATTAACTTGGTTTGAGGTTAGGTTTGCTTCTAATCATCGGGAGGTTTACGATCCTCGCGGATCCTCGTGTCCTAATTAATTTGAATGAATCCTGTTTGAACTTTGGCTGTTGCTTCTATTTTGCTTTTGGGTAGAAACGCGAGGACTCCCTCGGAACTCCAAGGTCACCAGCGTTTTCTTTAGTCTCTAATGAAAATGTTTTCGGTTTGTGGGCAAATCAGTTGGTAATTCCTTCCGTGTTCGTCCTCACCAAACTGCAAATCATGTATTTGAAATATAGTAGCTATCATCGGCACCATTCGAAGTGTCCCGACGCGATCTTGGCCTCGTGGCAGGCGTTAATTCTCGCGTCGTGATTTTTGACTAAGTTCTCATTTTAATCAGTGTTTTCTTCCAGTTTACTGGTCCGACGAATTATGTAAGCAGATTACTAATTTATTATTATCGCTTAAGTCCCTGGAGTATCGGCTGAACGGCTCAGCACCGTACAGTTCTAGTCCTTTTTTTTATTCGTAGGTTATTAAATTTTCAGTATGGAATGGTTGTCGAGAATTAACTTTGGTTTAGTTGAACAATGCACCAAACTGGCGTTAGTTCCATTACTAAGTCAAATCGCCCCTTTTCTTTTGCTATCTCATTGACAGGCCTTGAGTGGACAGGAGCTATCGTCGTCTGTAATTTGCTGCCGGACCCCTTTACCCCTTTTATGAGATGTAGGTTTTTCCCAGCATGGCCCGGTCTCGCTGACACTAAAATTGTAACTCAGTCATTTTATCTGATCCCTGTGTTTAATTTACAAGTAAGATGGAATTTTGAAGACCCTGAATTTTTCTAGTAGGCTGACCCATATCCTCTACCAACAACTTCAGTCAAAGGGCTGGAGCTAGATTGGGCAGAAAATCTGGCCCACGCCTAATTTGTTGAGATTTAAGTGCACGGTTGACGCATGTGCGCCTTGTGTCCAACAACAAATTAAACCACTTTTATATCAACTTGGCACGGACAAAAACCACTACAGCTATAGAATCTTCTCGATGTCGGTAAGGTAGGAATATATGATTAAAAACCCCCTTACTCATCTACTGACTTCGGACACAAATGACAAAAGTTGGTATGAAAGTGTTACAAATCGTTGATTTTAGACGTTTGGGAAAAAGTGTGCATCTCTATAATATTTTAAGTGCCAGTAAAAGCCTATACAAATTTGATGGAATGTCAGTAAAAACCTACAGCTCTTCATCAAGTCTCATTAAAATCTGTAGCCAGATACCGAAATGTCAAAATTTCATTAACTTCAGTTGTAAATTATAAAGGTGTGTAAAAAATGTGAAAAATTGTTTATATTTAACGTTTTGTGAAACGTTTGCATGTCTATAGCGAATCGAGTTTAAGTAAAAGCCTAATGTTTTTCACTATGTCTCATCAAAATCTAAGCCGGATACAGAAAAATCATTATTGGACCGCCTTCGCGCACAAATTACGAAAATTTGTACGAAAGTGTGACAAATAGTTTACTTCAGACGTTTGAAAAATAGTTTTCATCTCTATAGCAGATCAAGTTTCAATGAAATTCTAAAAATTTTCAACAATCCTTATCAGAATCTGTAGCCGGATACAGAAATATTAATATTTGACCGGCTTTGGACACAAATTACAATAGGAAAACTAGATTCGCTATCTCACCTGGAAATTATCATGTGAAAACGAACAGCCTCACCTTCGCTAATCATCGCGTGCATAAGGTCACTCATGTATTTTATATAGATGACCTGACGATCACAAGCCAGCTTCGGAGTGCCTTAATTGTCCTCGAGAGATACACAAGAGAGATTGATATGTACTTTGGATTGGACAAGTCTGTCTATATTTATCTGAAGCAAGAACGAATTACTGAGGTCCTTGAAGGCCCTGACTTCGTGGATATGAGTGTTATCGGACACCTTGACACTCGAAAGACCTGTCCATACCTAGGCACACCTGAGAGCCGCATTTAGGATACAACATCAGTGAAGGAGGTGCTCCGAAGCAGATACAAGCGCCTCTTTCGACAGATTTGATCCTTCGAACTGTCGGCGAGGAACAGGGTATCTGTAACGACCATGCTTACCGTCCCGGTAGTACACTATTCATTTGACGTGGTTAGATGTCTTTACAACAGAATTATTCTGGGTACAGCACATATAGTCGCAAATGGACGAAACCCTCTTCTTAAAATCGTCAGGTAACACGAAGAAGGGGGCAAAGGAATGACGTTTGTATCTGCATCGGAGAGCATCCTTAATAGATGTCACGTCCTGAATGCGGCTCTGCGGCACGCCCAGGTATGTCTAGGTCTCTCCAGCGCCAATGTGTCGTATAGAGCTTCTGTCGACGAGCTTAGGGTCTTCGGTGATGCCATTAAGTTTTCCTTTCTTCAAATAAACCTTGGCGCATTTTTCTAACCCGAACTCTATTCCAAACTCTTGAGTGTATTTCTCGACAATCCCTAGAGCTAGAGCTAGTTTCTCTTTATTTTTAGCACCAAACTTAAGATCATCCATGTAAAATACGTGAGTGACACATGAGTGACCTTATGCTTCCGATTTCCAGGTTTGCCACAGAAGTACCCTTCAGAATGAGGTAGTGCGAGAGATCGTGACAATAATGTGAGACAAATGGGGAAAGGGCGTCGCCCTAAGAGACACATCTCTGAAAGGTGACGCTGTTAGTTGTCACACCATGTTTTCCAGATGAGATAGTAAATCTGGTTTTCCAAAGCGGCATCAATCTCTCTATGCACCTCACGATGTGTGGATGAACCTTTAAGCTTTCCAACAGACAGATGATATGTCTATGGGAGGTTGAGTTCAATCTTTTCGGTAATCAATCTAGGCCATCGATAGGCCTTTCTTTGATCCGTGTTGTTCGTATATCTCTCGTCATACAGGTCCAATTGTACGTAAAATCCTATCATTTAGGATAGATGTGAAGATCTTATACAGCGTGTTTAGAAAATTTATTGGCCTGTAATTCATGGTGTCAGCTAAGTTGCCCATCTTCGGCAGGAGCACTATGAGCCCTTCCACCAGCCACTCCGGAATAGGCACTTCCGACTTTATTTATGACGTGAAAATTGCGGGCCAGATGCTGGTGGGTTGAAGGAAACTTCTCTCACCAGAAGGTCTTGATACCATCTGGTCCCGGCGCGTAATAGTTCTTCATGCCTCTTGAAACTTTTTTTATCTCCTCAGTGGTGATAGGCGGGCAATTCTCCTCAGGTGTTATGAGAGCATTGCACAGCTCCTTGAAGCTATTGATGTTCTTTGTGTTTTCTTCCAGTCGATGCTGAACTTCGAAGACGTCTCGCCGAAATGCTTCGACCTCCTCCGGTTTGGGCGGGTGGTCGACAGTAACTGGAGGATCTTGGAAGACTCGAGATGGGTCGAAGAAAAACTGTTCATTTTCTCTGACCCACCTCTCTCTCCGCTCTAGACGTCTCCCAGCGTCAGATAGTATCCGTATTCTGTCAACAATATGCTGCCTGATAGTCAGCAGCTTTGACTTGTTAAGTGTGTGATGGTCCAGAGGTCGGACTCTACGGAAAAATCTCCACGAAGCTCGTCATCCAGTTCAGCCAGATCTTTAGACTTGAGAGAAACCTGCATGTTGATGTTTCTCCGGGTCCTGAAGCGTCGCTCTTCCTCTATTGGATGGCTGCCTGCGGTTGGTCTCAGTGTCGCCTCTCTTTCTCTGTAGCCTGCTTGTTCTGGCTGCGGTTGAGTAGGCGCTCCGCTTATATAACCCCTTTTCCGGAGTTCCTCGGCACGGTTTCGCAGTAGTTTTTGCGAAAAATGCAAGAGCTCTGGGTGTTTCTCACACCAAAGAGCATGCAGTCGCGCCATGTAACCTTTTTGTTCAGGGGCCATACTGGTATCGTAGCACTCCAGCAGGTCGTCCCTTAATCGATCCGTCCACGTAAAGGTATTGAGATCCTGCCGGTTCATCATATTGACTCCATCTTGATTGGCTCCCCCAACTTTAGGGTAGTCGGCATTGTTGTCCGACCCATTGTCAGGAGCCCTACGCGTTCCATTGTTTTGAACTGCACTTATACAACTATGTTTGTTGTTGTCATTGTTGTTCCCACCAGCAGCTAGGGAAAAGGGTTCGTCCATCCTTGTAGAGCCCCGCATGCAAGGATAAGGCTGCATACTCTGAGAAGTCGCCCGGTATCCCAGAGTCACGGTTTGAGACACCTCTCCCAGGTGCCATTCAGCTTTCGGCTCGGTTGTTACGCCTGCGCTTGGGGGTTATTCCTTCGGGACCATCCTTGAACAATTGTCCGCGACTGCTTATTAATTATTGTAACCATATTCGGCAGAAACCCTTGGTACAGGGACCCTCTATCCGCAACCCGAGGACGCGTTCGTTGGCTTTGTCATAGGCCCTGTGGTTTGATTTCAAAGGAATCAAAACTGAACCGAATCTATATGGCTTGAAAATCTGCCCTTTTTCGATTTTTTCGTCAAAAAACCATAACTTTCAGTTTTTCAAACAATTTTTATATTTTGGTTTACCTCCCTTTGAAATTGACTGCAGATAAATTCAAGCCGAATCCATTCCTTGCAAATTAAAAAAAAATTCTAGTCCTAACAGGTCCAAAGTTATGAGTGTCGGAATATGACCCTTTTTCTTCGATTTCGCTATAATTGCTACTTTTCGCTTACAGCTCGCTCCCAGTACATCTCACAATAAAAGTAGGTTCAAGAAAAGGAAGCGCATGAAGTGGTCTACAAAACTATTTAAAAAACAGAAAGAAAGCAGATTTGGAAGGATTATATTTCCTAAAGTATTGCGATGCATTGGGAGCGAGCTATTCGTGAAAAACTGCAATCATAGCGAAAGTGGGAAGAAAGGTCAACTGTTTTTTTTAATTTGCAGGAAATTGAGTCAGCTTCTATTCATCTGTTAACATTTTATATGTACGGTACACAATAATCTGAAAAATTGTAGAAAAATTAAAAAGTACGATTTTTTGAAGAAAAATATAAGACGTATGTAATCGAATCACCCATTTTTCCGACGTGATGTGACTGACATAATTATACAAACACTAAACACAAAAAGTTTTGCTCGATGTTCCTTTGATGTTATCTAGCTTATGTTATAGCCACAGCGTTAATGGTGACTAGATCTTTGCTGCCCCGCAAGTTTTTGCAACATCCTTTTTGTTCTTCTGTTAATATTTTATTCTCGTCACAGTAAGAAAAATCTTCATCTGCAATTACAGCTGTAAACCATGTATAAATTGTTAAAAGATTGATCTGTATTTTTGAAGATCTTTTAAAAATACCTTGACAACGTCTGTGATGTTCGTGAGATCCAGAATACGGTTATTGCTTGTTGTTTCTTTCTCTAGATGGAACAGCGCCTAGTTTAGTTTAGTTTAGTTTATAGACAGGCGGGGAGTCCGAACGCCTGAACAGTATTCAGCCACGTCTTCCAATTTTCTTTCTCAATTCCGTATATCATTTATTTTGTCTAGTTAAGCTTTTCATTACGGTCCAACATTCTTCAAGAGGGTACGAGCACAAACGCCTCCCGTATTTCCCAGATTCGAGTATTTAGGACTACATCATCAAGATCTCCGCGCGCCACTTGGGTTCTGACTACCCCTGTAACTCGGATTCTATTGACCATGTTAATTACAGCAGACTTACATTTACTTCGATATCGAGCAGTGTTAAATACTTGAAAACTTTTGTCTCTGAATAAATTGTGTTTCTTTGACTTTGAGATTCTTTTAGTTTGAAATTTACTGACCTTTCCCCTCAGAATTTTATATGTTACACATATATTATTATTGGGCACTAAACATAGAAGCCCTTTTATTCATTTTCAGTTTGTATTTCATAAACCTCATATCCTTGTATTGATACTTTGAAATACTAATAAAGTTTATATATGCTTCAGATGGTCCGTCAAGCAGTCATCTACAAGAACTTCAAATTCCAGTCGTTGAAATATCTCAGTGTCAAAGAGCTTTCCAACAATTCAAGACAGCAATTATAAATGAAAAAGTCATTTGTGCTGGTTACGCCAGAGGTGGAAAAGATGCATGCCAAGTGAGTTATTGATTAACACAATAGTTGATTTATATCTCGTCTTTCTTTGGATTATTACGGATGAAAAACAAAAGCTTAAAGCATAGAGCAATTAAGGCCGAAATATTCGCCTTTTAAACTAATTTTAAAAAACTTTACCCGTGTTTATCAAAAAGTGGTATGATGAACTCGTAAACCTAAAAGGGAAGGATATATGTACTGTCACTTTGACTAGCGGATAAAGAAAATAAATACTCCCAGATTTGTATCAGTAGCGTTTATTAAAGAACTTACAAGTGGCGGCTGTTTGCTTCTGGTCAGCGCCGGAAGGATATCGCTACCCTCTTACGTCGGATATTCCAAACTAGAGCCTATATGCATCTCCCATTCCTTTATTTTTAGGAGATCAAGTGTCGTTAGTATTAAGAAGACTAACAAATCACTCTAAGAATCGGTAGCGCTTTTCAAATTTTGGAGATCTGCTTTAGACGAATTTGTAGCATCGCGTAATTTTTTCAAACCTTAGAGAGAATTATGCGAGACGTTTGGCAGATTGATCAATTCTTGTAAATGAGCTGGTAGTTGCGCTCTTTTATTATCGAATTTGGCCATTAGAGACTCTCAAGGGGAAACAAAATTTCCTCGGTAATTAATACATGTTTTAAAATGGGTGACGGACAACTTTGAACGTAGCAACTTTGTACGTGCCCAACTGTGCACGTCGATGGCCGGACGGACAACTGTGCACGTCCATCTGTGCACGTCCAAGACTACAGGAGCCCATCTGTGCACGTCGAAATTTCGACGCGTACAGTTGTCCAAGTACCATCTGTGCTCGTGCACAGTTGTCCAAGTGCCATCTGTGCACGTGCACAGTTGTCCAAGTGATAACTGTGCACGGCGAAATTTAGATGTGCATAGATGGGCTCCTGTGGACTTGGACGTGCACAGATGTCACTTTCCTAACTGTGCACGTGCACAGTTGTCCCTTGCCCAAATGTGCACGTGCACAGATGTCCCTTGCCCAACTGTGCACGTGTACAGATGTCACATGCACAACTGTGCACATGCACAGATAGAACTTGCCTAACGGTGCACGTGCAAAGATGTCACTTGCCCAACTGTGCACGTTTATGTCCTTACGTAAGGGTTTACACGAGGGTGATCCTTTATATCTACGTATAATAAATTGTTAACAGTTAAAATTCCAAATTAATATAAATATAAGAAAATATTTCTTTAAATTTATTTTGCTTCCTCATAGAGAAAGCTTTGTAATAGTTACATTTTCGAAAAAACTTTAATTCATTTAATTTAACTTTCGTCAGTTGATAAATGTCTAATACAATGTTCTGAAGCTTGTATCAGATATTTACATTTTGTGTGTGTCTGTCTGTTGATGCTACACTTTTTTGTGAACACGATAACTTGAGAATAGTTGCAGATAAATTGATAAAATTCGTACGGTTTATTTTTACCACTAATAACTTAAATCAGATACAAGGATTTCAAAAAATGTTCATTGCATTTTTTAGCACGTTTTTACTACTTGAAAAATTGTTTTTTATATTTCAAACTTTTTTTCATTATCATAATTTACAGTTAATGCATGCAAACAGAATATTCCTTGACTCGAAACAAATCCATTGTTCTATAATATTAATATATTTTATTGAAGATTAAGAAAATTTTAATCAGTTATAATATTGGAAAAATTGAGATTTACAATTTTATTAAAATAATTAATCCTTCTTCTTTAAGGAAGCAAATGATCTATTTGCTTTTTTATCATGACGAGGAAGCAGAGTGCTCATCATATGAGCCCCAACAAATATATACTCCGGTAAAACGCCCAAAATCGAATTCACAGATAGTTTTAATACTCTCATCTTAATAAGGCCTACACTGTCAAAAATGTTTGGCATTCTCAAACACTTCTACAATACAAGAGTAAGGTAAAATTGCAAACACGGTATTGGAATGACGAAATTGCAATACATGTATTGTAAGTGCTGTGAATCGTAAAGTCACCGTCGAGCATTCCAATACATGTATTGTAGCGTTCATAAGTCGAAAATTGTGCACAAGGGATTCACGGAGTTAATGGAATTCAGGGAATTGAAGGAATTCATGAAATTTAAGGAATTCAAGAAATTTATGGAATTCACGGAATTCATGGAGTTCATGGAATTTACGGAATTCAGAGAATCCAAAGAATTTAGAGAATTGAAGGAATTTAGAGAATTGAAGGAATTCAAGGTATTCATAGATTTTAAGAAATTGAGTGTATTAAGAGAATTTAGGAAATTCAGAGAATGCCAGGCATGCCATGAAATCTATGAATACAAAGAATTCAAAATCCTTAGAATTTACATAATGGTTTTCATTCCTGGAATTCTCATAATTCCTTGAATTCATTGAAAACCTTGAATTCCTTGAATTCCTTAAATTCCTTGAATTCCTTGAATTCGTTGAATTCCTTGAATTCCTTAAATTCCTTGAATTACCTGAATTCCCTGAATTCTCTAAATTCCTTGAATTCTCTGAATTCCTTGAATTTTCTGAATGACTTCACTTCTCTGATTCCCTTGAATTCTCTGAATTCCTTGAATTCTCTGTATTCCTTTAATTCTATGAATTTTTTTAATTAAATGGATTCCTCGAATTCATGGAAATCTATGAATTCCTTGAATTCTATGAATTCGTCGAAATTGAGTGTGTGTAAAGTGACATTGGGTAGGGTCGGCCTAGTTTTTCGCGTTTTCGCGTCGGCCCCAGGCTCACGGGATTTTCAAAATTTTGCACATGTCCAAACTCTTTCTCCAATTTGTTCTTTAGAATTATAAATTTTCTGGCTATAGTCTAAGAAATTTTATTATCCAACAATCGAACTTTAGGCTGCAAAATATTATTCAACTAGCAAATATCGATTTAAACAAATTTTAATAGGTTTCTGAAACTTAGCTTTCGAGTGATGGGTACGGTTTTGATATTTGGAACCAATTATGAATTTTGGTTCAAAAAAGCACTTAGAACTAGGCCAATTTATGTGAAATGATGAATAGAGAGAATGAGTAAGGTTTAATTTGTTTTTATGCAAGTTAAACTCTGTATTCCGTCGAACTTTAAACATTTTTGACCTATTTTTGACCCGTGTTTGAGCAAGGGAACTTTTTTTCACGCGGGACATAATAACTCATTTTTGCACTTATGTAGTTTTTTTTGAGACCCTATAAAAATTGCTTATGGAGGTTGAATTTAAAAAGTATTCAGCAAATCATTTTCAAGAAAATCATGCCAGATGCAGTAAGATAATCTAATATTAACGATTCTATCACAAATTTCCAAAAAGGCCTTTTTTCCACACGTGAAACTTTATGGGCTTTGAACAACCCCTGGAAATCAATAAATTTTAAAATTAAAAAAAAAAATACGTGCTTACTTTTTTTGGCATTTGAACAAATCTGGAGGGTGAGACGAAGAAAATTTGAAGAAAAAAAATGTGTACCACACAAATAAATAAACCTTCATTTTTCACTAACCAATGACTAAGACAAATGTGTAACCCGTCATTACACATCATCACATAAACAACAGTAAAACTTTGATAAAAGTTATTGAAAATTTTTTTTTCAACTTCACTTTTTGTTACATCATAAGAAAATACATCAAATAAATAAACGATTTTGTAAAATCGAAGACAGATTAGTAACTTGAAAAAAATAAATACCTACCGAGTAGGCACGGTAGTTAGTAGTTAGACATACTGGGAGACTCAAAGATGCTTAATAAGATAAAAGTATTGAAAAGTACATTTCGTGGCTAATGCGGACTGACGGCCTTTTTGAAACGAGCGCAATGTTTTTGTAACGAGTCGTAGGTAAGGGCGTATAATTATACGTAGACATAAAGGACCACCATCGTATCAACCCTTACGTATGGACATAAACGTGCACAGTTGGGCAAGCGACATCTGTGCACGTGCACAGTTGTCCAAGTACCATCTGTGCACGTGCACAGTTGTCCAAGTGACGACTTTGCACGTGCACAGATGGCACGTGCTCAGTTGGCACGTGCACAGTTGTCCATCTGATCAACGACGTGCACAGTTGCCCATCTGGCCATCGACGTGCACAGTTGGGCACGTGCAAAGTTGCTACGTGCAAAGTTGACCCCATCCCTTTTAAAAGTTGTACAGCTTCACCTTTCAAAGAATAATTTACATAGTAGTATCTAGTTATATTTGTCAAGTAATCATTTGGTATGATGAGCGCATCAAACAAGTCTTTAAAATGTTCACAATCCTTATAATCCACAAAAAATACAGGTTATGCAGTTTGAGGAACTTTGATAGGCATATAATCATGTTGAACAAACAGCGAGTGAGATGGAGTGAGCAAATCTAAATGACGTATGAAAAAATCGTGAGCATCTGAATACGCATCTTGAATTTTTAAGAATTTATTTTTAGTAAAACAATCAAGACCTTCGCGTTCCACAAAACGTCCAAGCAAATCCGACTACTCCTAATAAATTCGGCTTCAGCCGCGAGTTATCATAATATGTGACTAAACTCATACAGTTAGGACTGCTATGGCCTGGCGGTCTCTGTTTTACGGGGATTTTCGAAATAAAGGCATCGTAAAATAAGTTAAAAGAGCACTTTCACGGGATATAAATTAACCAGCCTGTCTATAATAATAATGGTAATGGTGAGGTAAGAAACCAGGCTTTGCCCAATATGTCAAATTAAGCATACTAAAAACATACGTAGATATGTACGTACCTACGTACATAATCAGACAACTGGATTGCAGGACAGAAATTCGTTCGTGACTGATAATATATTATATATACCGGGGCAGAACCTTGCAGACCATTAAAAAAACCCAACCCTAACAAAAATGCCTTTCACATGTTGGGCTCTAACCATCTCAAGTCTGAGGGAAAAAATGAACTTCCTAACTTCTTTATAATGATAATAATAATAATAAATAATCAATTAATTAATTAAATAATTAGAGAAAATTAATGATTTATTAGAGTAATTAATTATTACCAGAGAGCCTCAGTGGATCAGTTGGTTAGGCGCTCAGACTTCATGTCAGAGGTCCGGGGTTTGACCCCTGAGCCGGTACCAATGCAAATTTTTCAATGTACTTCTTCCGAGATTCTGGTGGTTCGGATCCCACCTTAAACTGTAGGTCCTCCCATTTAACACTTGGCTGCAACCCAGTCCCCATGTGTCCAATAAGACATAGTGCTCTTATTATATCACTTGATTGCATTACAAAAATGCATCCCTGGCTGATGACATATACAGAAACAGCCTCGTGTCGACTATTCAAAGATCCAACTATAACAAAAACTCCTGCGAAATTTTAAAATAAAATAAAATGAATAAATTAGGAAAAACGCCTCGGTGGCTCAGGCGGTTAGGCGCATGGACTTCATTTGAGAGATCCAGAGTTTAATCCCTGCACCGGTACCTCTGGAAATTTTTCTATATACTTTTACCGATGTTCTGGTTGTTTGGACCACACCTTAAGTTGTAGGTCTCCTCAAGATGCACTTAGCTGCAACCAAGCTTTGCCGTATATGTCAAATTAAACACACTGTTCTTGTCAGATAACCTGACTGCATTACAAAAATGCTTCCGTGACTGATGATATATACTGGAAGAGCCCCGTGCAAACTATTCAATAATTCAACAACCTAAAAGAAAAATGAAATGCCTCATTTTGTTAATGTATAAATCATTTTTTCCTAAACTTGTTCTCGGGTGAACCCGGTTTTTCAACATAGCCACGGACTAAATCGAGTGACTGATGAGATGAGGTTGTTATGAGTTAATTTAACACGATGTCTCAAATCTTCTGCGATGATGTTTCATGTACAATATTTGGAGCATGGTGTAATTTGGAGTTCGTATTTTACCACTATTTTCCTTACACAGCGGCCGCCAGTGTAAGTGTATATTTTGAAGACTTCAAGCAAATAGTTATGCGGTACGGAAGGAAACGCATTGAAGAAAACATGTCAATTTATGCCATGTGTTACAACATCCAACATATACGTAGTACCCTTGAGGATAAAGCCTGGCAGCAGATCTGGGTGTTCGATGATCTTCTGAAAACACCTTGCCAATGCAGGATGCACACTAGTCAGGTTCTTGTACCAGAAGTTGTGCAACATGCCCGGACCTGGAGGTTTTCAGTTACTTGCTCTTTTCAAAACCGCTGAAACATCTAAAGCTGTGATGTTAGTCAGCTCCATTTCAGGGTTATTGCTAGCTCTTGCCTTCTCTAGTTGGAACCACACTGCGTCTTAATTGTCTTCCAATTGACGGACTTTGGTGTCTTGCTAGTTTATTTGCTTTATACTCAGTTTACGATAGAACATTATTTCTTCTGCCTGAAAGGTTCGATTTTGTTACCGTCTTGCACTACTTTATTTTGTACCGACGTAGTCTAGCAATAAGAACATCATGGCTCTGCCGTTAAGAGTCTATAATCTCATCCAATATTGCTAGTGTTAATGTCTCGATGTACCGAGGGTGGATGATTTTACCAACATGGTGTATCAGCTTTCTGGTTCTATTGCCATTTTTATATTGAGGCAGTCGACCCAATTTCCATCTTACTTTGCTGACATCCATATCCAACCTGATCTTCCATGGTGCATCTCGCTCCCTTACTTGGGCAAAGACTGCATTTGTAGGCCTAGTTCTGCGGCCCAACGTTCTAACGGTTGCCACAGCTGCACAGTATACAAGAGTTTGCACCCCTAACGAAGTTTTTTGTTGCGTTCAAATGCATAGGTAAAACCTTGCTGTTCAGGTGTTCTATTAGTGCACGCAGCTCATTTATTCTTGTGGCTAGTTCTGGGTACTTACGTAGGAAGAGTCGGTGATGTTCTCTCCTTGCACTTTTCCCACTTTTCTTTGTGGTGGTGAATGGCACACTTCAGACCCAAAAAGAATTCGTGGTTGGATCCATTATTCCATCATATGTAAAGGTGTTGACGTTTCGAAAACTAACTTTTTCCTCATCAGAACAATAAAATTGGTTGAGTAGCGAAGTTTAACAATATCTTAGATTTAAAGATTCCTGTTTCTCATCTTCCATCTCTCTATAAATTTTATGAAATAAATTTGATTTTAATTAAATATTACTTGAGTAAAAAAGTGAGGTTAAAAATTTTAATTGCTATATTTACCTTCCAACTCTTCTTTTTCAGTTAAACTATTATATAATTAATATTGCTTTTTTTTAATTGATTTAAACATTGTAAATTTAAAATTGTAAAGTTAATAATTTTGTTAATATTGTTTAATATAATTCAGAAGCATAACTGACGTTGTGCTTAATTTTTTCAAAGAGAAAAGGAGAAATAGAAACCTTAACAGAGACAGAATTATCAATGCCGTATCATCCATTTATATCATAAGGAACTATAGTTTCTAAATAATTCTAATAACTAAATTAAATGAAAGAATTAGAAAATTAACAATTATTAACAATCCTCAAAATATTTTGAAATTTTACATGTATTTATGTATGTATTTAATCTCTCCCTTTTACGGGTTTGAGCGCCTCGGCTCCCTGTACATATGTTTACATTTCATCCTTAATCTAACTTAACCGCTGTTTATATTCTAATGTTTCGCCTTACTCAAAATAACAATAATATTAATACTATTGATTCTTAAACTTATAAAAATGAGCGATCTTCCAGGGCTTCCGTTTTCTCTTACTATCAAAATACGTTATCACCGATTTAAAATTTAAATTTTTTGATATTTACTTTCCTTCAAACAGGATTACCCGTTTGGCTCTGCCCAGTTCCCTTGCTTTCTCTTATTTCTTCCAGTTTTTTCATCCACGTCACTCCCTGTCCATTACCATCCAAAATCCATCTCACACACTCATCCACACTCAACTGTCCATCTTCCTCTTCTGTACACCTCTCTAACACATGTGCCCATGACACCAATTCGTATCCACACACTCTGCACATATTGTCCTCTACAGCCATCGAATATCTACAAGCTCTCACTCCGGCTCCCATTCTAAACCGTAACACCCTATTCCATTTGTCTTCCTTTTTCATTTTTTGCAAATATTCTGGTTCCGTCAACCCTTTGACCATCATACACCATCTATTGTAGCTCGAATCCATAATCTTTGTCCATCTCTCTTCTCCTTGTTTTACTAATAGCTCTAACTCTATGTCCTCCCACTCCAGTACCCCTTCTTGTATATCACAAACCCTCCTCATTTTTTTCCTTTCTTCCTCCCATTTCGAATTTCCCAAATTGCCTCTCGTTTCCTTGTTCCGAACTTTGTCCAAGCATACTTGTGCTATTCTGCTACCCTCTCCCCTTTTCAGCTTCTCTTCAAACTCCAACTAACCCCCATTACCCATATCAGAAATCTCTCATGCATGCTTTCCACTTTCCTATGTTTCTTCCATCCCCAGACCTCCACTCCATAATACAACACCACCCAAACCAACGCATCAAACAACCAAACCCTCATGCTCCAATCGTCATTAAACCTTCTCTTTCCTATACCCCATACTTGGCCCATCACTTTACTCGCACATTCGATTATTTTCCTCACCCGCACCTCGTTTCCCCCTCCTGCCTCAAACCAAAAACCTAAGTAACAGAACTCCTCCACACTTTCCACTGTTTGTCCGTTCATCTTCCTAACGTAACCTATTTTGGTCTTTATACTTTTGAAGCACATCACCTTGGTCTTCCCTACGTTCACCGTCAGTTATTTTGTTCCCACATACTCTTCGAAAATTCTTATCATTAAGTTCATCCCCCACGGTGTGCTTGAAAGGGGTCTTAATCGAAAGTCTGCCAACCTGGGGTTTTCTTGATGGATTTGATTCCTAGGAATCCCAGGAGTATTTTAAGCTCAAAACCAAAATCGGCGACCGGGGGCTTTTTGAAAAAATCGATTTTAGCATCCAAATTTGCAGAACTGTGGGTTTGGGTTTTAAACTTTTGAAGTTCGCATTTTTCTAGTAGTTATCTTCTATGAGAG
Source organism: Andricus curvator (assembly GCA_932195095.1). NCBI lineage: Eukaryota > Metazoa > Arthropoda > Insecta > Hymenoptera > Cynipidae > Andricus > Andricus curvator. The sequence continues at coordinate 99,075 of CAKNYM010046952.1, read as the reverse complement.
TAGGTGTATATAGGGGTTTTGGGGTCACTGATTACGAATACATTGTTAGATTTTCAAAATTCAAGATGGCGGATCCAATTCGGTGAAATTGATGCTGATTGTGGTCAAAATTAGTATATGAAGGTTTCTGGTGTCACTGATTACATACCCGTTTTCAGATTTCCAAAATTTAAGATAGCGGATCTACAATGGTGGCCTAAATGAAGTAATTAAATGCTAGTCCCTATGGATATTTGTATTCTGTGGTTTTTAGGACCGCTGATAACGAATATGTTGTCAGTTTTAATAAGTTTTGATAATGGAGCCTGCGATTTTCTTGAAGGGCTTGATTCAATGGAATCAATATTTGAACTCTCAGAACTAAGATTTTGCGTTCTATGAAATATGCAAACTACAGATGAAAACTTTTACACGATCGTTTTTTATTTGTCTTAGTTCTCTTATGCGCCATGAAATACATAAAAATATCGAGTAGGTTATTGAACTAGTTTTGAGATTTTTGTTATACTAGTTCTAACTGATTAGTTATATAACCCATCATATTTAAGTTAACAAAAACGTTTTTCTCTACTTCCACGTCTTAGGAAAGGCCTTTTTAAATAACATTGAATCAATCTCTTGAGCTGACGGTACGTTGATTTACGTATATTAAATGGTTTGGTAAACGTTATTAAAATTTATCCCCCTATATCAGTAATCAGCTGTCCTAAAAACCACAGAATACAAATATCCACAGGGACTAGCATTTCATTACTTCATTTAGGCCACCATTATTGATCGTCCATCTTGAATTTTGGAAATCTAATAACGGGTATGTAATCAGCGACCCCAAAAACCTTCATATACTAATTTTTACCACAATCAGCATTAATTTAACCATTTGGTCTGCCATCTTGAATTTTTTAAATCTAACAATGTATTCGTAATCAGCGACCCCAAAAACCCTGTATACACCTTCTGTCATAGAAGCTTTGCTTCTAGAATAATGCGAATTTCAAAAGCTTAAAACGCAAACCCCCAGTTCTGAAAATTTAAATACTAAAATCGATTTTTTCAAAAAACTCCTGGGATGCTTGAGAGTATAGTTTGCTATTACCCCAAATCGTCCCCCCTTTCCCTTTCTGCTTTAGCTTCTCTTCTAAGTCTGCCAGCAGCATATTAAATAGTAGCGGACTCAACGGGCACCCTTGCCTTAGACCTCTTCCTATCCAGAAAACCTCCCCTCCCCCCCCCTATCTTCACCCTTATCCTGGTTTCAGTAAAAATATCCTTTATCCTCTCCACCAACCCTTCCTCTATTCCCCTCTCTTTCATTGCCTGCCATAGCACTTTTCTATTCACTGAGTCAAAAGCTGCTTTAAACTCTACGAACAAGGCGACTAATTTCCCTCTTTTTCTCCCTATGTTTCTGTTAACCAAGTAGTTGAGTACGTAAATGTTATCTATTGTCCCCATCCCTTTTCTAAATCCCGTCTGATTGTGTGGGAGACTTTGTTTCTCTTCTATCTGACTCTCTAACCTGTTTTTAGAATTTATGCGTATATTTTATAACCCACTGACATGAGAGTGATCCCTCTGTACTCTTCTACCTTCTTACCCTCCCCTTTCTTGACAAGCGGTACCACCAGCCCTGTCATCCAATCCTTCGGCCACCCTTCTCCTTTCCATACCTTGTTGCGGATCTTCCATATCCCTTCCCTAATCCCTTCTCCTCCATACTTTATCGCTTCGTTCTCCATACCATCCTCTCCTGTAGCCTTGTTTCTTTTCAGTCTATCTATCGCCTCATCCACTTCTTCTCTTGTTATTTCGCTCCCTTCCTCCATTTCTCCCTGGACTATCCTTCTATTTTCCCCTTTGATCCTATTTTGTTCTCCCCCTAACAGACCCTTAAAATAATACGTCCACTCACCCATTTCTATTTCTTCATTCACGCCCTTCCTTCCTCCTCTTTCCCTATTTATCACATCCCAGTCCCTACCTTCTTTGATCGCTTTTTCTACTTCTTCCATGTATTCCTCCTTTCCCCTTTGCCTTTTCCTTTCCAGCATCCTCTCATGTTCTCTTTTTCTCCTGTTGTACTCCCCCTTCTCCATTTCCCCTGTTCTCAATTTTCTTACACACTCTTTCATTCTGGCTTTACTTTCGGTGCATTCCTCGTCCCACCAGCCTCTCTTTCCCTCTTCTCTTCCTTCTTCTGTACCTATCTCATCCCCAACATTCTCAATCGACCCTTTCAGCCTTTCAATTAACGAGTCTACTTCCTCCTCCTTTTCATACCTAACATTCTGCTTTTCCATTTTTTGTTTAAACTCTTTTAATTTATCTACCGCCCAGACACCCATTTTCGTGTTTCTTTCTCCCTCTGCCGCGCTCATGGACGCCACCTATCAGTGTAGCTATTACTGGGAAGTGCTCGGACCCTATCTCATTCCCCATATTCATACTGCCTATCATATTCCTCATTCTTTCTTCCGTCAGGTTGTAGTCTATTACTGTTTCTCCCTTGCCTATAAATGTGATCTCTCCGTTTTCATTTCCTTTCATGTTGCCATTACATATGAACCATCCTGTTTCTCCTATTACGTCTAGTAACCTCCTCCCCTCCCGGTCTATCTCCCTATGTTTGGAGCTCCTTATGTAGGTTTCCTTTTCTTCATCCCAAGTCCCTCCCCCTTGCTCGCCAGTCCAGGCATTCAAGTCACCTCCTATCAAAACAAACTCTTCCTTTTCTTCCTCCATCCATCTCCTTATTACTCTCCAAGCTTCCTGTTTCCCTCTTCTTCTATACACACAAACCACCGCTATTTTGACTTTTCCAATTATTATCCTTCTTACCATTGTTCCATCCTTTTCCTCCCTGTCCTCCTCTATTCTCCCTTTTATTGACAATTCTTTTTTCACCCCTGAAACCATGCTGCCCATCGCTCTACCTTTAACGTGTTCCTTTCTTGCATCTTGCATTGTCCACACATAACATTTAGGTAACATCCTTTTCATCGCCTTCCAATCCTTCTCATCGACCCAGGTTTCACTCATCATAATCACATCCCACTTTTCTAACTCCCGCCGAAAACCTTCATTCTTGTTCTTCAAGCCTGAAACATTCCAGAAAGCTATTTTCACGTTTTTCTCCTCCCTTCCCTCACCTATCCTTCTCACTTTCCTTCCGCCTTGCTTTTTCGAAACCCCTCTGTTTGATCTCTAACCTCTTTTGCATCTTCCTTTTTTCTACATTTCTCAACTCTTTTTCCCTTTTCCCTTATTTCTCCTAATTCCTCGTCCCAGAACCATTCCTCCCCATTTTTCCATCATCTGTCTCTCCCTATCCATGCCATGCGCCCCTTTTTCCTCTCTACCCATGCCCTCTGCTCTATCTGCCATCTCCTTTTCCTGTCCCTCCATGTCAAATCCTCTTCAATTCTTTCCCTTCTTCCTTTCAATAATTTTTTGTTTTCCATAATTTCCTTTTTCTTGTCCTCACTCCCTACTTTTACTATAAACATTCCTTCTTTTCCTTCCTTCGTCCCACCTATTCTCTCAACTCCTTCTATCCTTACCTGAACTCCGATATCTCTCAGGAGATTTTTGATTTCCACTTCCCCTTTTTCACTCTCCACTGTCAATCCCTTAACTACTATGTTATTTTTTCTCTTTGTCCTTTCTTCCCCTTACAATCTCCTTTCAATGTCACTTAGTCTTTTCTTCAATCTTTCATTCTCATTTTGCACGTTCTTACTACTCCCTTCTCCTATTTCCGCACCCTCTGTTTCTTTCCCCATATGCTCATTCCTCATTTCTAAGTTGTTTACCCGTTCTTCCAACTGTTTTATCTCACTATTTCTCTTTTCGTCATCGTCTTTCTGTCTATTCTCTATACTCTCTCATTTACCCCATACTTTGTCCTTCTCCTCTTTCCAGAAGTTATCCCACTCTTCCCATTTTTCTCTTACCTTTCTTACTTCCCCTTTTACATCATTTCCCTGCCTATTCATGTCATCCAGTCTCTTCCTTATTTCCTCTCTAAACCCTTTTATGAGAGCCTCTAGTTTTTCAAACAGTCCTCCGTCCCCCCTATCTCTTTCTGGTATTTTCCGTATAGCGAGTTTCGTCCTAACCTTCTTGCTTTCCTTATCCCTTTCTAATTCATCGTCTCTTTTAGAAAGAAAAGTGTACTCAATGATAGATGAAGTGCACGATAATTAAGTAAGAACAGTTTATAACGTTTATATTTTAGAGAATCACAAAAGATACAAGCTTGGGTACTAAGGTAACACAACACAAACAAAAGAAGTAACACAGAGATTGTATCGTATTTAAATTCAAATCTTAACACTTCCCCTCGAGACAAACTCTCACAAATAAAAAACGTCAAAACGTCAGCAGCCATGTCCTCAGATGCCTCAGTTGCAAGTTTCTGAGCACTGTAAATATCAACTTTTATCCTAATTGACTTGACATTTTACGCTCCAAGTTCCAGTAGAAATCTCCTAAGATGTACTGCTTCCTTGGCTCCTTCACTCAAAGCCATATACTCGGCCTCAGTCGATGATAGTGCAACGGTACGTTGCTTTTTGGAATCCCATGAAACAATTCCATTGTTTATCATGAAAGCATAGCCTGTGAATGATCGCCTGTCATCAATCGAACCTCCCCAATCTGCATCAACATATCCCTCCAGAGGATTATCACCACTTCTATAGAAAATCCTAAGGTCACTCGTCCCTTGTAGGTATCGAAGTACTCTTTTCGCTGCGTTCCAGTGAGTCTTGTTGAAACAGTGTTTGAATTGACTCAGTAGACTTGTGGTGTGAGCAATGTCTGGTCGTGTTGCCACAGATAAATACAACAAGCACCCAATCACTTGTCGATAAGGTGGTTTTTCGCCATCTGCATAAGACCAAGATTTGTTTCTAACTAGCCTTGTTCCAACTTCTAGAGGAGTTGATACAGGGGTGCAGTCCTGCATTCCAAATCGATGAAGCACATCTTTAATATACGTCCTTTGGTTTATCAGAATTCCTTCGTTGCTTTTGGTAAAATCCATCCCCAAACATCGTTTGAGATTCCCGATATCCTCAACCTCGAAAAATGTTCTTAGTTTGCAAACAAATTTTGTAATCTCTTCACGATCTTGGCACATCACAAGGATATCGTCAACGTAAATGACAATAATCATTAACTTCCCCTTTTTGTTATTTAGATAGACACAGGGATCAGACTTCGTCGGTTCCACTCCAATGGATCGTAAATCAATATTCAGACGTCTGTACTAGGCACATCCAGCTTGTTTTAAGCCATACAGGGCTTTCTTCATCAGGCATAAATTGTCACCACGTTCCAGCTCGGTCAACATGATTTTAGCCTTGTTACTCAACCCATCCTGGCTTTCTCCCTTGCAGATGATGTACTTAAGAACTTTTTCCAATCCATTTGGAACTTCCATAAATACTGTTTCTTCTAGGTTCCCGTTGAGATACGCCGTTTCTACATCATATTGTTGAATATGCATCTTTCTTTGAGCAGCATAAGCTATTGTCGTTCGTATTGAACTCAAACGTGCGACTGGTGCATATGTCTCATGGAAATCTCTCCCATGTTCCTGGGAGTAGCCTTTTGCTATGATTCTAGCTTTTCTTCTTTCCAAAACACCGTCCAAACCATATTTATTTGTTAGAATAAAACGACTGCCAATTACTTTGGATGATTCAGGCCTGTCAATCATATTCCATGTCTCCTTCATTAGAATCGATTTTACCTCGTCAGCCATGGCCACCATCCATTCGTCGAAATCTTGACTGGCCAATGCTCGGTTGAGAGGAATTTCAGTTGCGTTGAAAGACATTTCGAAGAAGTCTTCCAGTCTTGCTGCATCCAGTTGATCATTCTGTGTAAAACCAAGAAAATCCTCATTGTCACAATCTAGTTGATCATCTCGAGCAAAACCACGAAAATCCTCGCTGTCGAATTCTTCATCACGATTATTAGACATCTCCTGCACGGTCTCATTAAACTGATGATCCGAATTTCGATCACCACAGAAATCGATATCGAAAAATTGATCCTCGTTCTGTACTTTTGTGACGTTGTCCAATGAACTTGTCGTTCTTCTAAGAAGGTCTTCATTAGGGTCGAAATCCTCGTAGTTCTTAGTCGTTCGAATCTGAGATTCCTCCAAGAATTTTACGTCCCTGGATATTACGACTTTCCTTTCGTTTGATAACCAAACTCTAAAAGCCTTCGATTCTGAGCTATATCCAACAAAAATACCTCTTCTTGATCGCGGATCGAGCTTGCCCTTGCTTGGTGCTCTATTCATGACGAAAACTTTATTTCCAAAACGTATGAAATCGGCCACGTCCGGTGGTTCTCCAAACCAAGACTCGTAGGGCGTCTTTCCATTGAGTTTAATTGTCGGTGATCTATTTCGGACGAAATTCGCTGTATTAACAGCTTCCGCCCAGAACGTTGCAGGCAATCCCGATTGTATCAAAAGACACCTCGCCATGTCCATCAATGTTCTGTTTTTCCGTTCAGAAACCCCATTTTGTTCTGGATTATAAGGAGCTGTTAGTCTTCGTAATATCCCGTGTTTCTGGAGAAATTCGTCAAAATTCTTACTGACATATTCCTTTCCATTATCGGACTGTAGGTATTTAATATTTTTAACTCGATGTGTGCTTATGAAAGCTCTAACTTTTTCAAATTCATCCATTACTTGATTCTTTTGGCTTATGAACCTAATCTCATACCACCTAGAAGAATCTTCGATGAAAATGACGAAATAGACTTTCTTTTCAAGAGAAGCCACACGCATCGGTCCACAAACATCGGAATGAATTATTTCTCCAACACTCGTCACTCTTTGCGATATTTTAGGAAACGGAGGTCGGCACATCTTTCCCTGTAGGCAGACAGCGCATTCAAAATCTTCATTAAATCCATTGACGTTGACACCTTTAATGCGTTCAGTCCTTATGGCTTCACGAAGAGATTGAATATTTAAATGTCCCATGCGGATGTGCCAGTCTTCCAGAGAATTTTTCTTAGGCGTCCTAGTTTTGAAATCCGTCTGAAAAATCTGCTTACACTCTGCATCGCTTGCCCCACTAAAAAGATGTAGATCCTTTTCACGCTTTGCAGTGAGCAACACGTTCCCACAAATATCCACTATCTCGTCCTTGGTTTTACTGAAAATAACATAATGTCCCTTATCAGTAATCTTTGCGACCGTGGAAAGATTCGTTCGTAAGTCCGGAACGTATAAAGTGTCACTGAATTGTATCACTTTTTTATTACCGTCTATTTTCGTTAAGGCTGTCGCAGTTCCCTTCCCAAATATGTCCGTGTGTGCATTGCTAGCCAGATTTAATTTTCCATATGCACTATCTTCCCGAATTTTCATGAAGGATTTAATATCATTACACATGTGGGATGTGCATCCACTGTCGACACACCAGGTATCACACTCCCCACTATGCCCGATTTGAAAAGATTCCTCTGTCAATAACACTTCAGGCGTTGCTAGCAAACATACATCTTTGGCACTGTTTCCAGCCTGTTCTTTAGGCTTCTCATTTTTTTTTTACAGTTTTTCGCCCGATGTCCGATTGTACCAAACTTAAAACACTTCATGTTAGAATCATCCTTTTCCGTATTCTCGTGCCGATCTTGCCTATATTTCATATTTTTATACCCCGACTTTCTCGCGACCATCGCGTTTTGTACTGTCTTAGTACGCGTATCTTTACGCGCGTCGAATTCTTCTCCGATTCTTATTCGAAGTATTTCTAAAGTCGGTAATTCATCTCGAGATGACATCGCACACAGAAAGTTTTCAAAACTTTCCGGTAAACTTCGCAAAAGCATGACCGTCAATAAATCGTTATTAATTTCGACTTCCAGCTCTGCCAACTTATCCACCGTATCAAAGAAACGTCGACAATGTTCTCGTGCATCATCTCCTTCAAATATTTTCAGAGACATTAACTGATTTAACAGGGCGACCTTACCCGCTGGGCCCTTGGACTGGTATATGGCCTCCAACCTAGACCAAATTTCTCGCGCGGACGTACAAGACTTTATTTGCTTAATCTCGGACGGATTCATTGCAAGCACAATATCCGACTGTGCTTTCAAGTCGGCTTTTACCCATCTAGCCACAGCTTCTTATGATTGCACATTTCCTTCTATCACCTCAGGCTTTACGACACTTCCTGAAACGTAACCCCACGCGTCATTTTTTATTAAAACTGCACGCATCTGGAGTTTCCAGGTATAGTAATTGTCTTTGCTGAGCACTTCCAATTTTACCCCGGTCGCGTTCATCGTTGCGATACACTATAGCTGGCGTTCTCGAAACGACACTAACCAACAAATTCACCACAGCCACCTGAGTTCTTGATACTGAAATCAAAGTTCGTTATTTCCACTTATAATTTCGCGACACAGTCTGAGCCCATAACCTTTTAGAAAGAAAAGTGTACGCAATGCTAGATTAAGTGCACGATAATTAAGTAAGAACAGTTTAAAACGTTTACATTTTAGAGAATCACAAAAGATAGAAGCTTGGATACTAAGGTAACACAACACAAACAAAAGAAGTAACACAGAGATTGTATCGTATTTCAATTCAAATCTTAACAGCCCCTTCCTCTCTTTTTCTTCCCCTTCACTACTGGTCGCGCTCACTTTTTTCCCCCATTCGTCCAAACTCCTATTCGAACCCGCGCTGCCTAGCTTGTTAAGGCGCTGTAGGTTAGAGGGCCTCCCGCGTTGATGGCCCGTACCTGAATCCCTTCGCTCTGGCGCCCCCCCTGGTCGGCGTCTCTAACGTCTCTTCGCCGCTACTGTCAACTTCCCCCTTCTCCCCACTAACCACGCTCTCAACCACCTCACATCTTGTTTCATCACTTACCTGCCCTCTGGCGCCCGTTTGTGGACTTCGTACCGTCGGCATCCTAGTATCCTACCTTACCCAGTATTCAGCGAAGTTTCTCGCTCTTTACTCGCCTACCCCTTACCCCGCAACTATTTTTCTACTCCTAACCTGAAAACTTCACACGCTCCAATTCCCCTTTCTCACGACTTACTTTCACCCTTTACACCCTTGCCTTCACTCACCCTTCTTCCTTTACACCTGATCACCGCATTCACAGCCCTTTCTGCATCCACATACGCTGATTCCCTTCACCAAAGCCAAAAAAACCAACACTTGACACAAAAGAGTTCTCTCACGATCAGTACCGAAACCGGAAGCCTTGAAATTTTACCTACTGCTGTTGATAATTAATTAAATGTAAGTCAAAATTACAATAATGTAAACAATTTAATTTAAAAATTCATCAATTTGAAAAATTTAGAAATTCAAGTATTCATTTGTTTTTGTAAATTAAAAGTTATATGAAATTGCAATAACAAATTCAATTAATCATATACAAATTTTTTTGTTTTAAATTTCAAAAATTAACTTTATCTTATTTTTATTTAAATTAGTTACCAATTACAACTTTTATAGATTTAAAAATTTTTTAAATTAAAGAATCCAGATTTATATTATATATTGGACTGTAATTATTAAGATGTGAAATTATATTTAAGCAATTATTACTATTTTTCTTCATAAAAACATTTCTGCTATCAGTCTTTTAAATTCGTTAGGTTCATGATGTAAAACTGTAACATTTTCCCAATCAATGAAGTGTCCAGTTTCCACCTGGTGTTTTGCTATGACTTTATGGTTTTTTGGATTTTGTCTAAAATTATCATGATGTTCTTTGATTCTGGTAGCAAGTCATCTACTAGTTTGACCAACATAACATTTTTCATAATTCAAACATTGAATTTTATATACTACATAAGTAAGTTGCAAATTACCTAATAAGTCTTTTCCTAACTTTATAAATTTATCAAGTTTTGAATCAATTCTGAAATTTGTTGTAATATTAAAATCTTTTTAAATCCTTTTAATTTCAAAAAATAACTTTCCATGATAAGAAATTGATACTGTTGGTTTAAAATTTTAATTCCTAACTATATTTATATTAGTTTGGTTAGATAAAGCATCTGTAATTGTTTTAATTTTATTATTAATATGTGTTTGAATAAATTCTGTTGGATAATTATTTATATATAGAGTTTGTTTGATAAATTCAATATCTGAATTGTGGATTGATTCATGTGATAATTTAAACACTGTATCTATAAGATTTTTAACGATAGAAATTTTATGTTGTATTGGATGGTTAGAAAGAAAATTTAAATATCTGCCAGAATAAGTTTCTTTACGATACCAATCTGTGATGATATTACGTGAGTCAGTTTTTATAACTTTAACATTTAAAAAAGGAATAGAATTATTATTTTAAATGTCATGTGTAAATTCAAGTCTTGGATGATAAGAACTGAATTGATTTATAACATAAAGTAATTTATCTTTCGGTAATATAATAAAAGTATCATCAACGTATCTAAAATAGGTGTGTAAAGAAAAATTTAAATTTCTTATGACATTTGATTCTAAGTCTTGCATAACTAAATCAGCTAGGGTTGGAGAAATGGGAGAACCCATAGGTGTTCCAAATATTTGTCTGTAAAAATTGTTATTAAATTTAAATACTGTTCGTTCCATTAAAAATTTTATTCCTTCTTCCAATTTATCAAGAGGTAAATCTGTATATTTTTTTATATTAATCCATCTACTTAAAATACTATTAATTACAAATTTTTTTAATGGAACATACAGTATTTAAATTTAATAACAATTTTTACAGACAAGTATTTGGACACCTATGGGATCTCCCATTTCTCCAACCCTAGTTGATTTAGTTATGCAAGACTTAGAATCAAATGCCATACAAAATTTAAATTTTTCTTTACATACATATTTTAGATACGTTGATGAAACTTTTATTATATTACCGAAAGATAAATTACTTTATGTTATAAATCAATTCAATTCTTATCATCCAAGACTTAAATTTACACATGAAATTGAAAGTAATAATTCTATTCCTTTTTTAAATGTTAAAGTTATAAAATCTGACTCAGGTAATATCATCACAGATAAAGGAACTTATTCTGGCAGATATTTAAATTTTCTTTCTAACCATCCAATACAACATAAAATTTCTATAGTTGAAAATCTTATAGATACAGCGCTTAAATTATCACATGAATCATTCCAAAATTCAAATATTGAATTTATCAAAAAAACTCTATATTTAAATAATTATCCAACAAAATTTATTCAAACACATATTAATAATAAAATTAAAATAATTACAGATGCTTTATCTAACCAAACTAATATAAATATAGTTAGGAATTTAAATTTTAAACCAACAGTATCAAGTTCTTATCATGGAAAATTATCTTTTGAAATTAAAAGGATTTTAAATGATTTTAATATTACAACAAATTTCAGAATTGATTCAAAACTTGATAAATTTATAAAATTAGGAAAAGACTTATTAGATAATTTGAAACTTACTGATGCAGTATATAAAATTCAATGTTTGAATTGTGAAAAATGTTATGTTGGTCAAACTAGTAGATTACTTGCTACCAGAATCAAAGAACATCATGATAATTTTAGACAAAATCCAAAAAACCATAAAGTCATAGCAAAACACCTGGTTGAAATTGAACACTTAATTGATTGGGAAAATGTTACAGTTTTACATCATGAACCTAACGAATTTAAGAGACTAATAGCAGAAATGTTTTTTATTAAGAAAAATAGTAATAAATGCTTAAATATAATTTCAGATCTTAATAATTACAGTCCAATATATAATATAATTCTGGATTCTTTAATTTAAAGAATTTTAAAATTAATAAAAATTGTAATTGGTAACTAATTTCAATAAAAATAAGACAAAATTAATTTTTGAAATTTAAAACACAAATATTCGTATATAATTAATTGAATTTGTTATTGCAATTTTATCTAACTTTTAATTTACAAAAACAAATGAATATTTGAATTTCTAAATTTTTCAAGTTGATGAATTTTTTAATTAAATTCTTTACATTATTGAAATGTTTACTTACATTTAATTAATTATCAACAGCAGTAATGTAAAATTTCAAAATATTTTAAGGATTGTTAATAATTGTTAATTTTCTAATTCTTTCATTTAATTTAGGTATTAGAATTATATAGAAACTATAGTACCTTATGATATAAATGGATGATACGGCATTGATAATTCTGTCTGTGTTAAGGTTTCTCTTTCTCTTTTTCCCCTTTTCTCTTTGAAAAAATAGAGCACAACGTCAGTTATGCTTCTGAATTATATTCAACAATTTTAACAAAATTATTACCTTTACAATTTTAAATTTACAATGTTTAAAGCAATGTTTAAAAAAGCAATATTAATTATATAATAGTTTAACTGAAAAAAAGAGTTAGAAGGTAAATATAGCAATTACAATTTTTAACCTCACTTTTTTACTCAAGTAATATTTAATTAAAACTAAATTTATTTCATAAAATTTATAGAGAGATGGAAGATGAGAAACAGGAACCTTTAAATCTAAGATGTGGTTAAACTTCGCTACTCAACAAATTTTATTGTTCTGATGAGGAAAACGTTAATTTTCGAAACGTCAACACCTTTACAAATGATGGAATAATGGATCCAACAACGAATTCTTTTTTGGTCTGAAGTATGTCATTCACCACCATTAATATTATATATATTTATAAATTTATATCACTCAGACATACAACATCGCTTAAGCATCTTTTCTAATCTAAATTATATTATATATTTATTATGTTTTACTTGTTCTCTGGTGAACCCGGTTTTTATCATAGCCACAGGCTAAGTCAAGTGACTGATGAGATGAGGATGTTATAAGTTGTTTCAATACGATGTCTGAAATCTTCTGCAAGGATGTTGTATATACAAAATTAAGAGAATGGTGTAGTTTGGTGCTCGTATTTTACCGCTGTTATCTATACACAGCGGCCGTGAGCGTTGGAGGTGACAACAGTCGCCTCTGGATGCTTTCTTAGAGCTACTATTATTAGCTATTTTATATGAGAAGTTATAGGCTCCTTAAGCTGCGATCATGGTTCCTTAAAGCAACTAATCTCGATGGAACTGGAACGTGTACGTCATCCACTCCTGCACCTTCTATCCCAGAAGGTAAAAAAGAGCGGGAAATTCACGCAAAAGACTTCGTACAACACTGTTCCTTGGAGTCCGGTCTCTAGCCACGGATGACATTACGCGGCAGATAGAAGTTTCAACTCTGGATACTTTTTTAGAGCTACCAAGTTTCATAGAATGTTATGAGGAACAGTGTTGATGGACCAGATAAAGTGATCCCAGAAGAACAGCCTTTTGCATCCGGCTTGCGATGGACTGAGCCTGACGCTGGCAAGCCGGGATTTTCTTGAGTTGGCCAAGAAATGAAGTTTTCATACCTCCAAGACAGCCGGTTATGAGAACTACTATTATTAGCTATACAATTAATGTCTCAGGCTTAAGATGGTTACAGCCCAATATGTCGTAGGCATTTTTAGTTAGAGTTGGATTTTTTATTTTTGAATAGTGTGCACGGGGCTGTCCCGGTATATATTAGCAGTCACGGACGCATTATTGTAATGCAATCAAGTGATCTGATAAGAGCGTGTGCCTTGACATATTGGGCAAAGCCTGGTTTTTACCCCATCATTCGCGGACTAAGTTGCAGTCAAGTGCATCATGGGGGGACCTACAGCTTGAGATGGGAACCGAACCACCAGAACCTCGGTAAAAGTACATAGAAAAATTTCAAAAGGTAGCGGCTCAGGGATCGAACCCAGGATATCTAATGTTAGGTCCGAGCGTCTAATCAACTGATCCACCGAGGCTCTCTATTGTTAGCTTTAAAAGTTGTTCTATAATGAACCCAGTTTTTCATCATAGCTACGGACTAAGTCAAGTGGCTGATGAGATTAGGATGTTATAAGTTAATTTAATACGATGTCTGAAATCTTCTGCGATGATGTTGTAAGTACAAAATTAGGAGAATGGTGTAGTTTGGACTTCGTATTTTACTGCTGTTATACTTACACAGCGACCGCGAGCATTGGAGGTGACAACAGTCGCCTCTCAATGCTTTCATAGAGCTACCATCTGCCACTCCACAGGTTTTTAGTCACTTGCTTCCTGATGGTCTAGAAAATTTCTTACAATGCGACAGGTGTTTAATAAAACCGCCTTCTGAGCTGCTGCCAGTACCCTATTGACTCCTAAATGTTCAAGATGTTCAATGGATCTTGCGTGCACATTACCTGTAGCCGAAATCATAATCGGATAAATAGATGCATGTTTCATATTCCTCCATATTGTCTTTACTTCATGCCTTAGCTCGCTATACTTATGGATCGTGGTTGTATAGATTGCCTGCAAATTTCGGTTAAGTGGACAAGCAATGTGAATGATGTAGGCTCTTCCACATTTTTTTTCTCGCATCATGATTTCAGGTCGATTGGCTTGGACGTAATCATTCGTCTCGATAGTAACATCCCAATATAAGATGTAGTCTTCGTTTTCTAAAACGGGCATTGGAATGTATCTATACAAAGGCATTCATTATGTTAAGAGTCCTAGGTTTAAGACAAGTTGTTGATGTATAATGCCCGCCACATTATGATATTTGTGCATATATTCTCTTTGAGCCATTACGCGACAACCATCAATAATGTTCTCGATGGATTCGTTGGTAGTAGTAGTAGTAGTAGTAGTAGTAGTAGTAGTAGTAGTAGTAGTAGTAGTATACCATTAAGCCATTTCCCTTTCAGGGTAGGCGTGACACTACCCGATTCGGGTAGTGTTTCTAGGTGGATAGTTTCTTGTAGTAAATAACTACAAGTGTGGGCTCACCACACCCACGACGGGCCAACAGCACGCAGTATTCTCGAATGGTCACCCATCCAAGTACTAACCGCGCCGAACGCTGCTTAACTTCAGTGATCGGATGAGAACTGGTTTTTTCAGCGTGGTATGGCCGTTGGCTCCACATAATCGGCACCGGTCAACCACGTCTTGATGTAACACCTTTTTGCGATAATTTCTAGTGCTGACAACCCTGTCCTGAATCACAATGATGAATCCTTCCGTTTCTGGATACAGGATGCTGTCTCCATTGCGTTTCTGATTCCTCTATGGTTTCTGCCCTGATATTCAAGGCCTCATCTGAGGACCAATTCAAGGGCGTATAGTCAAGATCCGCTTTACAGATGGTTTCGTATAGCGTAAGATCTCGCTTGCTGTTAAAATAGTCTCGCAACTGTGTAACTTGTGACTTACACAGTTTCCTGATATCTACATCGCCCGCACCCCCTCGATGTCGTGGTAGAACTACCCTTTCAATCGCTCTTATGAGAAGTTGTAGGCTCCGAAAGTTAAGATCATGGTTCTTTAAAGCAACCAATCCCTACCTAGAAGGTAAGCAAGAGCAGGAAATTTACGCGGATGACCTTACGCGGCTGACAGGACAGTTGACAGGACTTTGTAGCCTTGGTACAGCCTGGTTAGCTCGAAAAGAAGTGCTTGATATTGCGCCCGTTTTTCTTCCTCCTCTGCCGTGATATTACCATCGGCTTGTGCCGAGAATTCAATCACGTAAATGATCTTCTTCTTTAGATCTTGGAGGACAATATCAGGCTTTGTAGCAATGATACATTGAGTGGCGGAGAATGAAAAATTCCAGTAGATCTTACACTGATCATTCTCCATAACGGACTCAAGTTCCTCCTGGGCGTATGGGAGGATGGGCAATAGATCAACCCCATAGAAGTGCCTAAGATGGTAATATAACACTTTTAGAGCCGCATTGTGTCTCTCTATGTACCAGAAGCGTGCATACTTTGAGTATCCACTGAGAACATGTCCAAGTGTTTCTGGCTCTTGCCTACAGGTACATTCATTATACGCTCGCGGTAAACTAAGGTGTCTATAACGCCGTCTTGACAGGCAAAAAGAAATCCCTCACACTCCGATCTCAATCCAGCAGACTTAACAAACATGTTGGACAGACACATAGAGAGCTCCGCTCTACGTATCATACCATAGAATTTACCATGAAGGGGCTTGTCAGCATGTTTTCTCAGTAGAAGCGGATGTTCTGCATCCTGTACATGACTTTTGAGCACCAAAGGTGTTAGTGATGCTAGGTCATGTGTAGTGATGCTGAAATCAAATGGGAGGCCAAGCTCCTCTGCGGCCCTATCTGCGCCACGGTATATGAACGGTATAGAAATATTATTATTATTATTCTTTTTTATCTCAGGCATGAGATGGTTACAAGCCCGATAACATATGTCAAAGGCATTTTTTAAAAGTTGAATTTTTTGTTTCAATAGTCTACACAGGGCTGTTCCGATATATATCATCAGTCACGGACGCATTTTTTTAATGAAATCAAGTGATCTGATAAGAGCAGAGTGCCTAATTACCCCCCCCCCCCCCCCCCGGGGGGGGGGGGGGTAACTTTGTCATTTCAAATGGGAACCCCAATTTTTTATCACAGATTCAGATTCTCCTTTATGAAATACGTAAGTTTTATTCGAAATTTTTTTTTTGATTCGCGATAGATGGTGCTGAAATTGCGCAAAATGTAATTGCTCATCCACGCTGCTAGATTAATTTGTTCCTTGATCTTAATTCTCTTTAGACAATGTTCGATCTTAATTGGCGATATTCGTTTGTTTTTGGTTAGCAATAGTCGTTTATGCGTTACTCCGCTCTACGATTTTCATTTGTTCTTGTTCGCAGTTTCAGTTCACTTGCTACCTCAGTGTGCAATCTTCAATTGTTTCCTTTTGGTAATTTTCGTTTCAGTTGGTTTGGGTGTCATTGTATTCCCTCATTACTTTTACGATGGAAATTCTATCTCAACAACAGAAGATTGAAATGATTCCCATTCATGGAGAAAGTGGCAGGAATATCAATGATGCTCTCACGCTTTATGCTCAACGCTTTCCAGAAAGTGTTCCTTCACGCGCTTCCTTTTACCGGGTTGTCCAAAAAATGATAATGAAATCGCGATTTTAGCTGCAGTCAATCATGACCGAGTGTTAATTGCCTTTGTTATGTTCTTCGCACTGAGCCCAGACGCCAAAATCCGACTCAGGCGACACGAAAATGCAGTCTCGAGCGCCTTTTCATTTGCAGAGTGGAGTGAACCCCTCACCTTCAATATGCCAAGGTACCTGTCGTCCAGTATCAGTGAAGCATTTACCTCTCCACGTGACAAATGCAGCTTTCTGTATTTGTTTAAACCTAGAGACATCCAGATAGCATAGGAAAACTGCAGCAAGATGTTAAGTAGGCTGTTCAATTTCGACTCTGAGCTTGCATAAATCTTTATGGCAGGAGGTGAGTGAGATGAGACTCAGCCACTCCTACCTCAATTTTGAACCCATAAGACGTGTTGTTGAGTGTCTTACTTAGTTGGTTCAAAATTGAACAAAACCATAGTACGCTGAATGAATCGCCTTGAAAGATTCCTCGCTTAGTGGGCAAGGACCGGGTGTCCCTCATAATCCCACGACTAAAACACTTAGCCTGTAGCCGAAATCGCAATAAGATGAATAGATGCATGTTTCACATTCCTCCATATTGTTTTTACTTCAATACCTTAGCTCGCTATACTTATGAATCTTGGTTTTATAGGTTGTCTGCAAATTTCGATTGAGTGGACAAGCAATGTCGATGATGTAGAGTCTTCCACATTTTTTTTCTCGTATCACGATGTCAGGTCGATTGGTTCGGATGTAATATTATGTCTGGATGGTAACATCCCAGTATAATATGTAATCTTCGTTTTCTAAAACGGGCATTCGAATGTATCCATAGAAAGGCATCCATTCTGTTGAGAGTCCTAGTTTTAGGGCAAGTAGTTGATGTATAATGCCCACCAAATCATTATGTCTATGCTTATATTCTCTTTGAGCCGATTATTATCATTTTCGTTTTTTAAAAAAATATATTTTCAATATAAGATATCGTACCTTAACTTCAAAAAACATAAATTCATTTTTGTATAGTTTTGTTGATTTAGCAATGTTCGAAATAAAGTGTAACAGATAAAAATTAAAACAATTATGTAAATATAAGAACTGGTTATAGTCACCTCACCCTTGATTGTAGTGTCAAACATGACAGGGTAAAAGAAAAAATGACAATATGCGTAGAGTGGGGTCTTTGAGTGAGTGCCCGATATATTACCCTGCAAACCCATCAAGTGGGTATTTATTGAGAGTGTACTGTAACGCCAGTAAGGGTTGCATTTTCTCGCCGGATCACTGATGCGGTTCGAAGGGATCATTTTTCAAGCGATCTTCTGAAACTCTATGACCCCGTGATGGATATCTCATAGACACAAGGCCGTCTTCCCATCTGCGTCACTACGTCGATGGCATCTCATAGGCACAAAAGATTTCCTTGCCATCGACACATTGAGCCAATCATCTCATATGCAAAAAAGTCTGTCTTGCAATTGAAGCATTAGGAAAACATCTCATAAACACAAAACCATCTTATTAGACAGTAAGGTCAAGTCCTAGAGCCAGAGAATCAGCGGAACGACACCATGCCATCCGCCGGGCTCCTTACTACACCAGAAGGACACCAAAGAAGACGGGCTATTATTCTTTAATATACCGATATTTCACTCATTTCTAATATTAAATCAATCCTTTATTCATCTCAAACGGGTAACCCAACTAAGTGAGCCTTACGTGAGAAAATCCAATTCAGCACTGACCCTTTTCACAATTTTATATCTCTTCTCAGAAACGTATTTACTGACTTTTGTCAACAAACTTTATACGAGTCTACCTACCAATTTTGAGTCGACCTTTTTACCGAGAATTTTAGTTTCCGAAATTCAACTTAAACGGTCAGCCTTGTCCCGACCCCGAGCTCGTAAAAATAAGAGTTCATTGTTAATTTTTTCAAAACTTTTTGATTAAATATTGTAAAGAGTTTTTTCCAAATAAATTTTATTAAACTAGGTCTTCAACAAGCTCGTAACTTGTAAAAACACGATGTTCACATTTTTTCTGAAAAATGACAAAAAACTTGAATTTCCAGAAAGACGCAAATCGGAAACTAATCGGAAAAGAAAATTATTTGTTGATATTCAAGCAGAATCTTATATAATTCATTGCATCTTCAATATGGATTTATCCTGCAACGACTTATTTTGAAGAAAAAAACTGAACCCATATCGTTTACCCCTAAAAATTGGCCGAAAACTGACAACTTTGAGAGGTCATACCCGAATCGATGAAATCGAAAGACCCGTTATTAGCCAAATTTCGCAAATCACGCGGTTCCAGCTGCGCGTGCAAGGCTTCTATTGAGTTCGACTAATAGCAGGTTCACACTTTAGTGGTTTTTTTAGGAAAACATCAAACTCATGCGGGTATTTTGGATAGCCATAAACACAGAACCTATTGAATTTTTTAATAATGTTATGCAGAATTTGATCAATAATCCAAGAAGTCATTTTTTTTACCTATCTAAAAAACCTGGGATTGGCAAAGGAGTTATTCTACGGATTTTAGAACATGTATACGAACTCCTCTCGAAGCGTTATCTGAAAAAACGTTTATTACTCGACGACCACTACAGCACTATGAAAACGCAGACCGAGAAATTTTCTCTCGGACGATTATACTTCGAGCATTTCCCTTCGAGGTTCCTCGTACCCACTAACTTCTCTTCACCTCGGTGTTCCTGATGACAATGCCGCGCTACTCCGTGATGATAACTTCTATAATTCGAAGTACGTCAGTGAGTAACTAACATACTTTGAGAAACTCATATATTTATAACCTAAGCGATTACATGTGATTGGTCCGTTTTGAGCAGTGGGAGTTGGCGCGTGCGACAAGTGTGGGGCTGCTAATATAAATGAAGGCTGTGTAATCTTGTAGTTCTGTGTCAAATAGAACTCAGACCTCAACACTTCCGAGAATATGGAGAAAAAGTATGAAACAATATCTTTGAGTGAGAAAGTAAAACTCATTCAATGTGTCGAGAAAGGAGTTAAAAGGAAGGAGGACATTGCTGCTGATTTCGGAATACCTGCTAACTCTCTTTCTTCTATTATTAAGAACAAGGACAAGATTTTGGCTCCTGATGATAATTCATGTTTTCAACCGGATCGAAAGCGCTTCAAGACATCTCGCTTTCCACTGTTGGAAACATCGATGGTGGAATGGATGAAATCCGCTCGGAACCAGAATATTCCCTTATCTGGTCCTATAATGCTTGAACAGAGCTTGGGCTGACGTCGCTAATAAAACAATTGCTAATTGCTATCGAAAGGCTGGTTTCGTGAAAGCTGAAGTTGAAACTGCTGCCATACAAGAACAGGACGAATATTCTGCGGATAGTACTTTTGAAGGGTGTATTGATCTACAAAGAAGAATGGGATAGTGTAAAGAAAGAAGAACCTTCGAAATCTGATGACGAGAATGATGCCGAGGATCAGGACGTAACAACACCATTTAAAAAAATCAGAGATACTGAATTTAGTTTAGCAATTGCTCGTAGGTTTGTTTCTGAACAAAACTGATTTATCAGACACTGTTTTTGCTGCTATAGACTTGACTGAAAGCTTCTGTGAGGGGAAAAGCTGCATTACGCAGAAGAAAATTACTGACTTATCTGACATTTGCAGCATACCAAACGGCCCTTTTTAGGGCCACCAAATTTATTTTACGTTGGATTACTTCTTGTTCATTTAATTCTTCTTCATAATAGACATCAATATTATTACAGATAACCACATTTTCCCTTTCCCTGATTCTTATCCCCCTATCACAAGTGTTACGCTTAATTAGGCTGTATTATAAACGTAGAAACGTTTGATGTACGTTTCAACTATTAATCTCGATAATTCGAAGTTTTTGGTCCCGAAGCACTTCGAATTATCGAGGTTTCACTGTAAATGATTTAAATTATCCAAATGATTTACTTCCTGAGCCCTGTACTTTGCACTACTTATTTAACTGAAGCTTTAATAATTTTTCATTTTCAGGGTGACAGTGGAGGACCCTTAATGTTTCCTAAGGAGACAACATTCTATCTCATTGGAATTGTATCATACGGCTTTCGATGTGCAGAACCTGGATTTCCAGGAGTATATACCAGAGTAACAGCCTTCATCGATTTCATACAAAAAAATTTAAATTAAATTAAATTTATATCAATGAAATAAGATAGAATGAATATCAGAAAACTGTTTGCAAAGAAATACTTATAAAGAAAGAGACTGCAGATTGAAGAAGGTCGTCTTTTGCGATTGAAATCCCTGTGGGCAAGAGAGATATTTTCGTCTTGGGATGTTCTAAAGACGTCTTTTGTATGTTCATGCCAGTCTAATTGATTAGTCGTAGAAGTACCATGTCCTAAAGATGTCCACAAGACATGATCAGGGTACTATATCATGTAGAAATATGCAATAGGGGTGACCGAATAAAAAAAACACCTTTCGAAACTGATAGGGGCTCATTCAGTTTTTAATGCCTCTCAACCTTATACTATACCACGAAAAATTTTGATATTTAAGGAAATCTCCGGCCTCTTCTATTCTCAGATTTCCAAATAAGGCGCAATGCGCGAGTCAGACTCAACCAGCTCCAGTTCGTAGCAAATTCCGGCGGCCTTGGCCACTTGGTAAACTAAAATGACCGTTCTGTCTTTTGAGACTGATACTTCGTCTAGCAGTCGAGTGAAGGCGCCATAAGGTGAGACTACAGGCTTTAAAAACAAAAATCCCCAGTTGAAATTGATTTTAGATAAACGTTTATTTTTTAGCCTACTGGCCTTAAAAAATTGACTTGCTTACACTTCCATTTTTTACAGAATTTTCTTAAAACTAACCCTGAAAACTAACATCCTTCCACACCTTATCTCTAACGCCGCTCGCCCTTATCGCATTGCCTTCCTCGCTTCGCCTCGCCTCGCTTGCAGATCCATATTTTCTTGCTTTGCCTCACATTACCAAACTCTGCCTCCGCGGCTTATACCTAATACTTATCTACTATTTACAATATTTACATTTACTTATATTTACTTCCTCCTCTTTTTACAGTCTTTCCTTCTCCATTCCTCATCCTCCTTCCTTCTCTTCTTCTCCATCTTACCCAAGACTCCCTTCACCCACGCTACTGCCCTTTTGTCCCCTCTTTCATGCATCAATACCTCCATGCTTATCCCACTCCTTTCCACCTCTACGCACTCCTCCAACCAGTGCTCCGCTCTTACCTCCCCCTTCCCACATAGTTCACACATCCTCTTTTCCCTAGCGAGCCAGAACCTCTCGCCCTTGGCATAATCCACACATAGTTCCCATTAAACCTTGTCTCTCTTATTCTCTCTTCCCCTGCTGTCTTCTCTCTCTCCATGCTGTTTTTCTTAACCAACTTATATACCTTCCTTCCCTAACCAGCTTACTTCCCTCCTCTTCCCAAAATTTCTCCTCATATTTACACGCTCGACTCGCCGCTAGAATCCCTACACTCGTTCTCCCCGTGTCCCTCCTGACAATATAATTAGGCGTGTTCCTTGCCAGCCCCAGTATCCACTTTACATATCTCTCCTGTATCCTATTTAGCTCTTCGCTTTCCTTCCACCCCCACACCTCAACTCCATACAATAGGACACTCATCACTAGTGAGTCAAACAATTTCATTCTCCTTCCAAAATCATCTGCGAATAACTTCTTTCCCAACCCCCACACCTGCCTCATCACCATATTTGCCCTCCTCACTCTCTCTTTTATGTGACCATCCACTCCGCCATTCCTCCGAAACAAAAAGCCCAGGTACACAAACTCTTTCACCGCCTGCACCGCCTTTCCCTTCCACTTCCACTCCCCTTCCTTATCCCTTCCACCTCCTTTTCTGAAAACCATAACCTTGGACTTTTCCGCATTCAGTTCTAACCAGTACTTATCGCGGTATCTTCTCAACCTCTTCATCATTTCCTTTAAGGCCTCCTCGCTTTTTGCCAACAACACTATGTCATCTGCCTGCGCTAGCGACCAAATTCTAACCCCTCCTATCCGGACTCCTCCTACCACTCCGGCCTCCAGCTTACTTTCCATATCCACAATTAAAATCGCAAAAAGCGTTGGCCTTATCTTTGGTCTCTTCATATATCTCCCTTACCCTCTCGATCAGGCCTCTCTCCACTCCCCTATCCTCCATAGCCTCCCACAACCTCCCCCTATCCACCGACGGAAACGCGCCTTTTAGAACCACAAAAAATGCGTACACTCTCGACCCCTTCTTCGCTAATTCTCTATCCACCACGTGCTGCAGAACGTAGATATTGTCGATAGTACTCCCACCTGCCCTAAATCCCGCCTGCGTCTCTGGCAAAATTCCTTTCCCCTCGACATCCTTCCGCAGCCTCTCCGCCACCACCAAGTTGAAATTGATTTTTAATGTTGAAATCTCGATTTGGAATTGAAAGCAATACGAAGGCTGCCTTGTGAACAATAATTAAACACTTATCCGAAAATAGCATGAAAGTAAAAAAATCTACATAAATATTCAAGTCAATCACTTTGTCTGTCCACGTGTGCACATCGCATTTGGCGTACTTTGGGGTATGATTTTCCCATATAGCTATATGAGCTATATCAGCAGAATTAGCAAAATTGTCGATTCATGATTTCATTTCGCAGTTACTGTCAATCAATTTCTCTTAATTTTGTTTTTGCCGGGGGCAAAAACTGGAACTGTCAGCGAGGAATAAAGTATCTTTGAAGCACACGTATGTACGTAAGTATGCAGATATGTATGTATGCATGTATGTATGACTACGTATATGCTGATCATGTCCTCAGAAAACCAATCAATCAAAAAAGAATCCCTTGAATCTATAATTTTCAATCAATAACCTTACCTGATTTAGAGGTCAGGAATCTCTCAACTGTCTAACCTAAAAGGAATCGTCAGACCATGCGCAATCATTAAATCTAAATAACAATCGCTGATCACAATCGTGATTTTGCTTCCTTATTTTTCATTAATACTGAGGAGCCGCATGGCTCGTACTCAACATTTACTAGCGACCTGGATGACAGTTCGTGAACTCTAAGCATAGAAGGTCAGACTCCGGTAAGTCAGCTCACCCCTTCACTTAGGGAACAGTGAGCTGTAAGATTCAAAAGGATCATGGTCGCGGGTATGAATAAGAGTCCCACACGTGCAACATAACCAGGGAGAGGACATCTAGGTTCCCGAATAGCTGGTGCAAACAATTCGCGACGCGACCCCTAGTCCGCCATATTGATCTACACTCAGGCCCAGCCAAAGGGTTTGGTGCCATCTCTCTCATTCTTATGTTAAGTAAATCTAGTGTCAATTAATAATCGTTTATTGGTGAACGACGTAATGTTCATTAGGGACGTGCCCAGTCTACCGATGCGCGAGCTGCGGGACACCTAACATCGCGATTTTGATTTCAGGGCTGCGTTGTGCTGACTTTATAAGAAGACGGACGGCTCTACCCTACTGAAAAACCCGACGTCAGATCCTACGTCGGATCCTAATAGTTTCCTGCGTTTATGAACTAATAACTGTTACATACTTAATTCTTAATTTATGAAATAACAATGAAAAAAACTATAATATACTATATACTTTATATATAGTTGAAAGTTTGCCATAAGGACAACCGCAGAATTTCGCCGGTTGCGGGTGCTAATCTGAAGAATTGTACCCGCTCCCAGCGAAATCGCGGTAAAATTTCAGCTGTAACCAAGTCTCACGACCGTGAGATAGGTGGTTACAGTCTGCGACGAACTCAATACGATGATCCAGCAAAAGTCTCGTGCACCCTGAGCACACGGACCGACCCAAGCACGACCGACTTCTGCATTTTCCCCGCAAGTGTCTCAGCATTTTGTTGACACGCAGGGATGCATTTCCGGCTTTTAACCAGTGAAACCTTGGCACCTCCAACAGCGCCGATGATCAAGACGATTAGCTTAACAGAATATTCCGGGTATAACCGTCGCAACTCCCTTATAAGGTCTTCATACTTCTCTTTCTTTTCTTTCTCCTTGGCTGTGACGTTTTTGTCAGCTGGTGTCGAAAATTCGATAATGAACATGGTTCGTTTCTCGAAGTCAACGAGAACTATGTCAGGCCTCGAGTGCGCAACAGAAACACTTGTCGAGAATATGAAGTTCCAGTATATGCGGTACTTCTCATTTTCGACAATTGACTCTATTTCTCTAGGAGCGTTTAGCGGAGAGGTTTTTGAGGCTAATGCCATAAGAGTGACATAGATGGTAATAAAGCACTCTTAGTGCCGCATTGTGCCTTTAGATGTAGGTCGTTCCCGCATGAGTTGGACAACTAGATAGTATGTGTCCTAGATGCTCGGGGTGTGCATGACACACCCCGAGTATTCAAGATGGATAAGATTTGATGCATTTTGCTCACCCCTAATATTGAAGTCAAGGCCGAGTGTTTCAGCAGCCTCCTCCGCTGCTTTGTACAGAAACACACGTTTGCCCACTTCTTCGCGACCACCTAGGCGGCGTGAGACGTAAAGTCGCAGAACAGAAGACTTAAGGTGCATGCTCTTGTTCATGTGCAAAACCTGTCTCGTCCCGATTTCAAGGGATCTGAGCTCGTCCTTCGTCAATGGAACCATTCCAAATGAATAGAGTACTACCGGGACGGCAAGCATGTTCGTTGTAGATACTTTGTTTCTCGCCGACAGTTCGGAAGACCAAATCTGCCAGATGAGACGTTTGTATCTGCATCGGAGAGTATCCTTTATAGATGTCACGTCCTGAATGCGGCTCTGTGGCACGCCCAGGTATATATAGGTCTCTCCAGCGCAAAGGTGTTGTATAGCGCTTCTGTCAACGAGCTCAGGATCTTCGGGGATGCCATTAAGTTTTCCTTTCTTCAAATTAACCTTAGCGCATTTCTCTAACCCGAATTCCATTCCAATCTCTTGAGTGTACTCTTTGACAATTTTCAGAGCTAGATGTAGTTTCTCTTGATTCCTAGCATAGATCTTAAGATCATCCATGTAAAATACATGAGTGACCTTATGCTTTCGGTTTCCAGGTTTGCCGCAGAGATACCCTTCGGAATGGCGAAGTGCGAGAACTAGTGGCAATAATGTGAGGCAAAAGAGGAGAGGGTTCATGCTGACGCCCTGAAACACACCTCTCTGAAGGGTGATACTGTTAGTGATCACACAATGTTTTCCAGATGAGGTAGTAAATCTGGTTTTCCAAAGCAGCATTAATCTCTCTATGCACCTCAGGATGTGTGGATGAACCTTTAGGCTTTCCAACAGACAGATGATAAGTCTATGGGAGGTTGAATCGAAAGCTTTCCGGTAATCAATCCAGGCCATCGATAGAAGTCGTTGATAGGATGCTGCGTTTTTACAGACACATCTGTCGATGAGCAAGTTCTCCCGACATCCTGCTTCGCCTTTCTTTGAGCCACGTTTTTCATACATCTGTCGCCACACAGGTCCAATTGTCCGAAGAATCCTATCATTCAGGATAGCTGTGAAGATCTTATACAGCTTGTTCAGACAAGTTATTGGCCTGTAATTCTTAGGGTCAGCTAAGTTGCCCGTCTTCGGCAGGAGCACTGTGCGCCCTTCCACCAACCACCCCGGAATAGGCTCTTCCGATTTTAGATATGAGGTGAAAATTCGGGCCAGATGCTGGTGGGTTGAAGGAAACTTCTTCCACCAGAAGGTCTTGATACCATCTGGTCCCGGAGCGGAATAGTTCTTCATGCCTCTTAATACGTTTTTCACCTCCTCGGTAGTGATAGCTGGACATTCCTCCTCAGCTGTTATGAGGGCATTGCACAGATCCTTGAAGCTATTTATGTTCTTTGAGCCTTCTTCAAGTGAATGTTGGACCTCGCAGACTTCTCTCCAAAATGGTTCGACCTCTTCTGATTTGGGTGGATGGTCGACAGTAACTGGAGGGTCTTGGAAGAGCCGAGATGGGTCAGACAAAAACTGTTGATTTTCTCTGACCCAACTCTCTCTCCGCTCTAGACTTCTCCTAGCGTTAGATAGTACTCGTATTCTGTCAACAATATGCTGCCTGATGGTCAGTAGCTTTGAGTTGTTGATTGTGTGATAACGGATCCGCAGTTCGCGCGCGAACTGTCGAACCTTGGCAGTGAAAGTCCTGCCAGATGTTATGTAGTCAATCACACACTGAATGCGGGACGCGTACTGTCTTGCCCAGCCTATCTTTGTGCTAAGTTGATATATTCGTCTTTTGGTCTTATGATCAACCGTTGGTTTTGTTTTACGGTTTGCATCTGCCAAAGTTCTCGCTATATTATACACACTACAATTGATAGTCCAGAGGTCGGATTCTTCGGAAAAATCTCCACGAAGCTCATTATCCAGTTCTGTCAGATCTTTGGGCTTGCGAGAAACCTGAATGTTGATGTTTCTCCGGGTCTTGAAGCATCATTCTTCCTCTATTGAATGCCTGTTCGAGGTTGGTCTCAGTGTCGCCTCTCTTTCTCTGTTGCCGGCTTGTTGTGGCTGCTGTTGTGTAGGCGCGCCGCTTATATAACCCCTTTTCCGGAGGTCCTCGGCAGGGTTTCGTAGACGTTTTTGCGAATAATCCAAGAACTCTGGGTGTTTCTCGCACCACAGAGCATGCAGTCGCGCCAAGTAACCTTTTCGTTCAGGGGACATACTGGTATCATAGCATTCCAGCAGGTCGTCCCTGAGTCGATCAGTCCACCTAAAAGTAATGAGATTTTGCCGGTCAATTGCATTAACTCCGTCTTGTTAAGAAGATCCTTTAATCATCGACGTTTCGAGAGTCAAATGCTCTCCTCTTCAGGAAACAGGCATCCAAGTCATATAAAAGTCCATTATTTTTTTAAAAATTGGCAGAAGCCAAAATGTCGTAGACAAAAAAGATTCATGCTCTTAAAAGATCCTCATCTCAATTTAGTTCTGTGAAGAAAATAATGAAATTGTAAATGAAGAAAACCCATTTCATATACATAACGAAATATATACGAATGAAAAAATGAAGGTTGAGAAAAAGATTAAAAATTGTGAAATCATTTACCTGAGCTTTTAATATTTTAACTTTGAGGTGTTAAAAAGTAGTAAGGTCCATTATTATGACATCACGGACAATATTTAAAAAATCATTTAAAGAATTTTCTTTTTAAATTTGAAATGGAAGGCAGAACGAACGTACTGTTCCATGGTAAGGATTAACATCAAGTGAATGCAGGTAAGAGCATGAGGTAATAGAAACATAAAAGTGCAGTAACGTAGTAAGTCAGAAATATCAGGTTCCTTAATTCTAATTAAAATCTGTAATTTTGTTATTATAAAGTCTGAATAACAAATTATTGGTAGAACAGTTAGTTAGTATCAAATTAACAACTACTAAAATCGTAACAATAATAATGAAATGATGATAAAAGTGTGCTTAAGGAAAAACATTGGATCTTAAATTAAAGAATCTAGTATTACGTTTTATAATGGACTAAAATTATTCAGATCAGTTTTCATATTTAAACAATTATCAGCCTCATTCTTAATAAAGAACATTTCCGCTACAAGTCTTTTAAACTCATTAGCTTCATGGTGTAAAACCAATACATGTTCCCAGTCAAATTGATGACCAGTTTCAATCTGATGTTTAGCAATAACTTTATGGTTCTTAGGATTGTGTCTAAAATTATCGTTATATTCTTTAGTTCTAGTGGAAAGTAATCTACCGGTCTCACCTACATAGCATTTATCACAATTTAAACAAACAATTTTATATACTACATTACTAAGCTGAAAAATGTTTGTTTGTTTGTTTTTATTTTATTATTAATGTGTGTTTGCACAAACACTACAAACAATGATAAAATAAAAACCCTTAAAGATTCTTTATCACAACAAATTAATTCACACCTAGATTATAATTTATATTTCAAACGTATTGTTTCTATACCTTTTCATGGTAGTTTGTCTTTTGAAGTAAAAGGATTTTGAGTGAATTCGACATAAAAACAACATTTAGGATTGATTCTAAACTTGATAAGTTCATAAAACTAGGCAAAGATTCTCTCGACATTTTTCAGCTTAGTAATGTAGTATATAAAATTGTTTGTTTAAATTGTGATAAATGCTATGTAGGTGAGACCGGTAGATTACTTTTCACTAGAACTAAAAAACATAATGATAATTTTAGACACAATCCTAAGAACCATAAAGTTATTGCAAAACATCAGGTTGAAACTGGTCATCAATTTGACTGGGAACATGTATTGGTTTTACACCATGAACCTAATGAGTTTAAAAGACTTGTAGCGGAAATGTTCTTTATTAAGAATGAGGGTGATAATTGTTTAAATATAAAAACTGATCTGAATAATTTTGGTTCATTATACAACGTAATACTAGATTCTTTAATTTAAGATCCAATGTTTTTCTTTAAGCATACTTTTATCATCATTTCATTATTATTGTTACAATTTTAGTAGTTGTTAATTTGATATTAACTAACTGTTCTACCAATAATTTGGCTACGAACTGTGATGTGAATCTAAAAATTAGCTTTTACTGACACTAGATCAGCTATGGGGACACAAAAGTTTTTCAAAACATGTAAAAAATATTTATGTTTCCAGCTATGCATTCTGATGAAAGTTGGTAAAACACTTTAAGCTTATAGTGAAACTCCAACTGTAATAAGCATACAGACCATTTTTAAAAAGTCTAACATCAACGATTTTTCGCATTTTTGTACATATGTTCGTAATTCTTTTGCAAAAAATCAAGATTTTTCTGTATCCGGCGGCAGATTATGATGAGAGTTGGTCAAAAAAATTATGCTTTTACTGAAATTCGATCTTTTATACCTTACTGAAAATCTGCGGCCGCATATGCGCCCGCATTTTCGGGGGCGTATTAGGAACAGCATTTTGGGTCGCATTTGCGGCTGCATTACGATAACTTATGAAACGCTTAAAAATTTGACGTTGACTTTGATAATTTACTGCAAGTATGTTTATTACGTAATTCAATAGACTTAGTTTATTTCAAAATGCGGCCGAAAATACGGCGCAGCCGCAAATGCTGTTTCTTATACGCGCCCAAAAATGCGGGCGCAAATCCGACCGCAAGTGCGGCCGCAGATTTTCAGTAGGGTAGGGAAGCCCACTTTTTTCAAAACTTCTATATCCAAAAATTTTTCACATTTCTGTACAAATTTTTATAATTTGCGACTGAAGTTATTCAAATTTTGATACTTCTGTATCCGGCTACGAATTGTGATGACAATTTGAAAATTGGCTTTTACTGTTACATGATCCGCTGCAGGGACACAGTCGTTTTTCAAAACATGTATAAACGAATTATATTACCAGTCATGCATTCTTATGGAGTTGGTAAAACAATTTAAGCTTACAGCGAAACACGAACTATTATAGGCATGCAAACAATTTTCAAAAAGTCTAAAAATGACGATTTTTTGCATTTTTGTACATATGTTCGTGATTCTTTTGCAAAAAATCAAGATTTTTCTGTATCCGGCGGAAGCATCTGATGAGAATTAGTGACAACAATTATGCTACGAATTGTGATGAGAATTTGAAAATTGGCTTTTATTTCCCTAGCGGACTGGTTCAATGGAACGGATACGCTACAGCGTATCCTTATAGTATCCACGCCCAGAAAAAAATGTTCTTAATTCAATAAAATCGTTTTTTTGACCGCTTTGGGTTGATTTCAGGAAACATTTTGGTTGAATGAACAAAATTTTTGTTCGGTTGGCCACATTCGTTTGCTTCAATCAATCAAAGTTTTTGGTTGAATCGTTTTGTTGATTTTAGAAAATATTTTATTGATTTTTTGGTTGGATCTACCAAATAATTTAAGAGAGCATTTTACTAGAATCAATCAAAAAATTTGGTTGATTCAACCGAAATATTTTGTTGAAAACACATTGGCACTTGGTACGATCACGTAATCCAGGCCTCTTCAGCGAGGGGAAATTTGGTCGTATTTACTCTCGAGCCACATATTTCGTTTCCACCACTACGCCTTCTCCCTCAGCTGTAAGAGTGAGACGGAAGTTTTCAGTGCTGAGCGAGGAGGCGTAGGGGTGGAAACGAGACATCTGTCTTGGGAGTAAATACGACCAAATTTCCCCTCGCTGAAGACCCCTGACGTAATCCAATTCAAGATGACAGTCCACGTGTGAGAGTTCGTAGCGTCGCATGCAAAACATAAAAATGTAATCCGTTTACGTTTCCAACTCGGTGATCCCTATCAAGATAAGTGATTCAAAAACACAATGAATTGGGATTAAGTGATTACGTAAAAAATACGCGAGATTACTTAAATCTGTGTGATTGCCTATAAGATTGCGTGATTGAGTTATTCATTAAACAACAACAATTTTGTAATCAAATAAACGACGGATATTGCACAATTCATATTACTCATACCAGATTTACTCACATTATTGCCACTATCTCTCGCACTTCGCCATTCTAAAGGTTACTTCTGCGGCAAACCTGGAAATTGAAAGCTTAAGATCACTTATGTATTTTACATCGAGCGACCTATACATACCTGGGCGTGTCACATAGCCGCATTCAGGACGTTACGTCTATAAAGGATACTCTCCGAAGCAGATTCAAAGATAGACGTCTCATCCGGCAGATTTGTTCTTCCGAACTGTCGGCGAGAAACAAAGTATCTGCAACGAACATCCTTGCCGTCCCAGTTGTACTTTATTCATTTGGAGTGGTTTCATGGACGAAGGACGAGCTCAGATCCCTTGATATCGGGTCACGAAAGGTTACCCTGTTCGATCCAAATCGGTTAAAAATTAATCCGACTCAATCTGGTTCTATCCGAACTTCCAATCCGAATCAGTCCGAAACAAATTTTTAATCCGAATGAATCCGAACTCGGATTGACCTAAACCGACTTTCAATCGGAATGAATTTAATTCAATCCGAACTCAGATTCATTTGGATTGAAAATTCCATATATATCAATCTGAGTTCGGAATGATTTGGAATGAATTCCTATCCGAGACTTTCGCCAGGGTATGCACATGAACAAAAGCATGTACCTTAAGTCCTCTGTTCCGCGACTCTACATCTCACGCCATCAAGGTGGTCGTGGAATACTGAATCTTAAATGTCTTCACAACAGGATTATTCTGGGTACAGCACATATAGTCGAAAATAGACGAGCCCCTCTTCTTAAAATGGTCAGGAAGCACGAAGAAGTGGGCGAAGGAGCATTTCTGTACAAATTAGCGAAGGAAGCTGCTGAAACACTCGGCCCTGACTTCAATATTAAGGGTGAGCAAAACGCATCAAATCTTATTTATCTCGAATACTCACTCCTGAAAGCCTGGATTAAGAAAGCATGAAAGAAAAGCTCAACATAAATGTGGAGGATGAGTCGATGTCGTATGAGCTAACGTTGGCTTTCCTTAAATCACCCGAATTTAAGTCGGGCACGGAGGGTTTCATTTTGGCATATCAAGACGGTGTCGATTCCACTCTAGCATATCGTGGCCACATTTTAAGCCAAGACATTCCCGATGATAGCTGCAGAGCGTGTCATGCACTCCCCGAACATCTAGGACGCATAATATCTAGTTGTCCAACTCATGCGGGAACGACTTCGTATTATCGACAATTGTTTATGTTGTCCACTCAAGGCTTGACATAGTTCTCCTTGACTTCGAAAAGCGAAACATGTTCGTTATCGAATTTTCAGTACCAGCTGACAAAAACATCATAGTCAAGGAGAATGAAAACAAAGACAGGTATAAAGCTTGTAAGGGAGATGCGACGATTATTGCCGGAATATTCTGTTAAGCCAATCGTCCTGATCAACGGCGCTCTTAGAGGTGCCAAGCTTTCACTGGTTAATAGCCTGAAAAGCATCCCTGCGTGTCAACAAAATGCTCAAACGCTTGCGGGGATGATGCAGAAAGCGGTCGTACTTGGGTCGCTCCGTGTCCTCAGGGTTCACGAGGTTCAACATCCTCTACATTAGAGAAGCTATCATTCAGTATTTTGGGAAGATATACAAAGGAGGGCTCGAGCTGAGGAGGAACAAGAAAATCAAATATTTATTGATCAATGGCGGGAAAACCTTCTGTAGAAAGAAGGACGGCTCAAGGAGAGTTATTCTCGCCCACCTACAGGATCTCGACTTTCTAAAATAGCAACGATGGTGTTTACAGCAGAACTTCCACGGCGAGTCAACGGCAGTCACCGTATATCCTTTTTCTTTGAATGGTTTTTTTGCTTTAGCCCTGATGGTAGTAGTTTGTATATGCATAACTTCTAATGTTATCACATTTTCCTTTCTCCTCCTTTTTGCTGTTATATTATATTTTAGTGCGATATATTTAATTAGTTTGAGTGATTATATCTATGATTTAAGGAGCTTTGTATCTCGTGAAGGTGTATGTGGTCGGGCCTATCCTGCTTAACTTTTTTATTGTTTCAATTCACGCGGGGTGTCACCTCCTTAAGGGGCACCCTTGATGAACGTCAGTATACTCTTATTTGCTATAGTATCTGCTGGAGAGCTTGGTTCGGAATTTTGCTTGTCACATGTCTTGACGGGTCTCCTTATTTGCTTCAGCCTGTCTTTCACGTCTCGTACTTGCACTCATACTCGTACTTATGGATAAACTGAAAATTTGCCACGTCAATGCTCAGTATCTCCTGGCCCATTTTCTTGAGTTCAAAATTTTTTTCAGTTCTTCTGATTATCATGTAATTGCAGTTTCAGAGACCTAGTTGAAACCTGATACCCCCTCGAGTGCTGTGGCGATCGAGAATTATTTTTTACTTGGTCAGGACAGAGAGGAGAGAAGGGGAGGTGTAATATGTCTATACTTACATGCAATTCTCTCAGGTTACGTGGTTGGCTCCAGTCCACAAGCAAATTATCCGATAGCGGATTATCTATTTCTTGCAGTCTCATCCGGAGAAGATCAATTGTTAGTAGGGGTTATTTACAAATCCCCCAATGCTAATTATAACAAGAAATTGGAATCAGATATTTTTCCGCTTGTTCCTAATTACGATAACATCATTTTAATGGGATATTTGAATACGAATCTAAATACATCTAACAATCTAACGATTTAAATAAAATATGTGATTTTTTCTGCTGGTTTGTCTATTGTTCCGCATGATTCGACTCACCACACTGACCGGACTAGCACGCTGATTGACCTTATAATAGTAGACGATTTAGACAAAGTAACTGCTTATGCGCAGCACCCTATTCCCTTCCTTTGCAACCATGATCTGATCAACATATAATACCAATTATCCTGTAACCTTCCAACCAGGCCAACTGCGACGCAGATCCGTGGTCTTAATAACATTAAAGTGCAGGAATTTCATGACCACCTAAAGACCTACGATTGGGATAACATGATTTTACAAGGGAATGTTAACTCTAAGGTAAACGGGCTTGTTGCTATCTTAAGAGAGGCCTTTGACAAATTCGCGCCACTCTTCGTCCCAAGCACACGCAAAGAAGCTGCACCATGGCAACTGTAGAAATTAGACATTTAATGAGGGCCCAAGACTCAAAACGTAGGCTAGCTAACAGAATTAAAAATCCCCTTATTCAAAATGAATTCCGTAAACTTCGTAACCTAGTGCAAAAAAAAAAATTAGAGACTTACATAACCAGTATAATTTTAACGCCATCAGAGATAGGAACAAAAAGGATAATGTTTGGCATTCACTGTGACATTTGCGTCTAATTCCGCCTAAGCGTGAAGACCTCGTCGTGGACTTCATGCCTTCAGATTTCCAGCGGGCGTTTTCACCACCCAATCAGCCTCCTATAGTGGCTCCAACCCTCGCCCAGCGCGGATATACTTTTGATGATAATAACCTCTTCTTCTCAGACATCTCCCCGGTGTCCCTATTGGACACAATTTATGAAGTCCATTCAAATGCTATTGGCTCAGATGGTACTTCTATTATTATAATGATCAGACTTGCCCTGCCTGTTATTTTTCCGATTCTATTGCAGATTTATAATTTTTCGCTAGAGGTTGGGATTTTCCCAGATAACTGGAAAATGGCAGTCATCCGCCCTACTCCCAAGATCTCAAAGCCTTCTTCACCCAATGACTTTCGTCCTATCTCAATTTTGAATGACTTGTCTAAGCCGCTTGAGCGGATTGTTCATCGCCAGCTGACAGATTTTCTAGATACGAATAAATTAAGGGACCCTTTGCAATCTGGCTTCAGAACTAAGCACAGCACCTTAACAGCGTCGCTTGAATTCACTTCTGATATTAAACTGGCAATGGATAGAAAAGAAGTCACAGTGGTGGTACTATTTGATTTCTCTAAGACATTTGACTCGGCAAACCATACCTTTTTACTTCGAAAATTGAAGTCTTTTAAATTATCTAGTTCAGTTATTAAATGGTTTGAGTCTTACCTCAGCAATAGGTGGAAAAGGATCAGGAATAGTAAGGGTGACTTATCTAACTGGGTAAAGGTTGAGAGGGGGGTTCCCCAGGGGTCTTCTCTCGCTCCTACTCTATTCAATATTTACACTTCTGATCTAGGTGGCGAGTTGCAATTCTGCAGATATCATAAATATGCAGATGACGTTAAATTGTACCTATCAGGACCGGCGTCCGATCTTGAAAATATGCTAGGCATGGTTCAGATCGATATAGACTTCGTGGCACATTGGGCTGTGGTG
This sequence comes from Andricus curvator, assembly GCA_932195095.1. Classification (NCBI taxonomy): domain Eukaryota; kingdom Metazoa; phylum Arthropoda; class Insecta; order Hymenoptera; family Cynipidae; genus Andricus; species Andricus curvator. Next base: position 63,289 of record CAKNYM010046952.1, on the reverse strand, counting down.
AACGGGCTCATGCTAACTCCGATTAAAACCCACGAGATTGTCATTGGGCCGTCTGCCTCCCAATCTCTGGAAGTGCTACAATCATACCTCCCTCTTAGGGTCGGCAACGTATCGATTTCCTCCCTTGATATGGTCAAAGATATAGGATTTCTGAGGAACCGAACTCTGTCTTGGAAGGGACACGTAATGACCATGTCGAGAAACACCTTTAGAATTGTACAGCAGCTACATAAAAAGAAAGACTCCCTTCCTACTTCAACCAGGATTCTATCTATTCGATGACATCACGGATAACTTAAACAGATAATTTGAATGAGCCCTAAATGCATGTATACGTTTTATTTATAATTTACGTAAAAGTGAACACATCTCTTCATATCGTCAAAGAGCTGGGTTCTTGACAGTGGCTTAAAGAAAGCAATTTTTCACGGGTAACCTATTATACTCCTTATTTGCAGATGAGACCCCTCATTACATATTTCAATTATTCACCTTTGTCGATAGAAATCCTAACCAAGAAAGACTTCGTGATAGATGTTTAGTCCAAAAAATGCCAACTCATAGAACTTGCAAAATGCAAAGGTCGTTCATCATAAGGGGTATATAAGGCCATAAGGCCTATGGAATAAACTTCCGCCCTGTATTAGAGAGGCTCCCTCACAGCATCATTTTAGGAAGAGTTTCCTTTAATTTTTAATCGATAATATGAACTCACTGCTCGAAATTATACATTGGTAGTGGCTTTTTGAACATGCTATACATTTATGGCCCGTTACTGTTGCTCCTCTTGCTATTTCACTATAATGCAAATTGTCAAGTTACTGTGCTTCAATACTTTCTTAGTTATTATTTGTCGCTCAAGCTTAAGTAGATTTTGATAGATTTAGTACATTTTGGTTCATCTAAGCTTTTATTTATATTTTTCGTTGATTTCTTTAATTTCAGAGTTTATGACTCACTACTCCTTTCACGTTATCAGTCTACGTTTAAGGACCTTAGATTTAAGTTAATATGTATCATATAATTTCTGTTCCTTAGAGGGCTACTTAGCCCTAGGAACTTTTTAATAAATAACAAATTACTTTTGCCGGATCATCGTATTGAATCTATCGCAGGCTGTAACCACCTATCTCACGGTCGTGAGACGTCGTTACAGCTAAAATTTTTCCGCGATTTCGCTGGGAGTGGGTGTAGTTTTTCAGATTAGCACCCGTTCCCGGCGAAATCCAGCGGTTGTCCTTATGACAAACTTTTAATTATATATAAAGATATATATAATAAATATAATTTAATGCTCCAGAAGTAGGAATAACATTGAACCGAATGCAATGTACCAGTGACTGATTACGTGAATAGTCAGACATGATGTAACCGAAAGTGTCTGACTAGATACAGCAAATATAGTTAAGTTAGCACGTACAGTTTATACTCCTGAAAATTCAAGAGAAGAGACAATGCGAGCGCCAAAAATCTCAACTACACATATAAACACAAAAACACAAATACACAAAAAAAACTACACAAACTACAAATGTTATTATATGTGTTTTGAATCGCTGAATCCGAATCTGAGGTCAAAATAGCACCTTTCACAATTGGTTTTCGACATAACCTCAAAAAACCGCACTCTTGAGTATGTCATGGAAAAACATGTTTTTTTTACGAGATTCAAGCTGCTGATTCAAAAAATAGATCCAGATTAGTTATATAACTGATAAGTCATTGCTGTCACTCACATCGCGATATCGATATCACCGTACGTGTCAGAGTTAATGTTGCAAATCTTCTTACGTTCCCAGCAGTCATACTGACAACTTGGATTTACAAATGGCTCTGAAAAAGTCGCGTACTTTTAACTCTTCGTGAATCATGTAACGAATCATCAAGTTGTGAATTAAGTCCCTTCGGTTTCGGTCGTCGTACGAGTATTTTCCGAATAAAGTCCGCTGGTTATACGTTCGTGAAAAAACTCATCGTTCAATTGCTTAGCAATTATTCGTTCAAGTCAATTCAATACAAACATCCGGTAGAGTTCCGTCGCTGCTCTGCAACATATCAGAGATACAATCGACGAAGCAAATTGAGTCATTTTCCGGATGAAGTCCGCTGGTTATAAGTTCGTGAAAAAGAACTCAAGAGTGAATTCGGTAGCTGTTTAGGACCGTCTTTCGCTCTACTAACGAACAGTGCTTATGCATCATTTCACTACATTAATAGAGTCACTTCAAAGTAAAATCATACAAACATCCGGTAGAGTTCTGTCGCTGCTCTACGACGTATCGGAGATACAATCGATAAGACAACTCTCTGTTGCCCTTTCTAGCGTAGTAAAGGTTCATTTTATATAACTGTTAATTCTTTTCTCTATCTTATTGATAAACCATTCTGTAACTTTAGCTACACCTCACTTATTTAAAACACTTTATTGACGCAATCCCCATAGGATTGTTAGTGACAACAAACCCAGAAGCAAATAATTGGTCAGGTCTTACCAACCTGACATAATCAGCAACACTAGTCTCTCTCTTTCGTACTTCTTCGAAACTACCCTCGCCTTTTGCTCGGAACGTGACAGGTGATTTGGTTGGAGCGGTGTGATTGTCACTTTCGTTTGAATTCAGTGTTACTTTTGAATAAACTTCAAAATTTAAACTCCGTGTAGTATTAGGATAGAAATTTTGTTAAGGCGTTGGTATGCTTCGCGTGCTCGCAAGCCCTGTCATCGTCAATAAACCTACGAAATACCCTGAATTAACCTTGTAAACACTCTTCGTAGCAAGATTGTACGAGTGGAGAGTTTAAAATGACGAAAAAGTTTCAAATTGTTACTAAAAAGTTCAGCAATTTAATAGGGATCCTGAACTCTTTATCAACATTTAAAATCCGATGGGATACCATGTATTAGATCCCTAGAGTTTTACTAATGAACTTCAAAATTTCTACACCAACCACAATCGTGCTGAAATCCCATCTAAAAAGGGAATAAAAGGATACAAAGTAATTAATTCGAAACTTCAAAACCTTTTTCAAAATTCCAACTACTCAAATAATTCAAAAGTGCAACTTTTTCCATTTTGATGTGCTTTTTTATCCTGTATCAGACATTAAAGTTGTTTAACATTAAACTAGGTACAGCATTTTCACCTTTTTCATTTCATTCTTTTATTCAAAATCATTGAGCTTGTTAACAGAACACAATTCTGAATTTACTTATGAGTTCCTTTAAGGATTCATCACCCTTAAATAGAGCTCTTATAATACATTCATTCGTCATAATCCATTCAACTTTTATTAATTGTTAAAAGTGAATGTCTGACCACTCTTCAACCTAATAAATAAATAAATTCTGAAATTCATACGAATCTACCTTAAAACTAAAATAGGTGTATTCGTTTACGATTTACCCTACATTATTTAGAAGATTCAAGCAAATAAATTATCACCCTTCATTAACATTAATCATTCTTGAACTTGCCCTATAATTTACCCTCATTTTTATATCAAATATGACACAAAATGCCTAACAATCCCAATCAAACTCAATTCACTGGCGATATAAATCGTACACTCAGTGAAGCAATGATTACATCCATGCCAGAATGTTTTGCCGTACAGCAAGGGGTAGTAAACATCCCCAGCTATAATGGCAAAAACATGCCCGCTAGAGACTTTATCCAAGACATTATAAACATCTAAAACAACGTTTTGCTCCCCGTAAAACTTTTTCATGGATAATGTTAATCAACTTTTAGTCTTGCTTGATTACGAAGCACGACAGCAATGAAACCCTCAGTAATCTACAAACTATTATCGCGAATCGAGATACTCGGAACCTAACTATGCAGGATCACGTGACCATAGTCCTAGCGCTCATGGCCGTTTTATGACAACTCCTAATTCATATACAAATCCTGATCAAAAATGTTCTTATTCACCCGGAGTTTCAAGTTTCATAAATGATAATAACTGTCGACTTTCGACTAATTACATTCCGCCTTATCAATATCCTTACATGCCATATGATCCTTATCTCAATTTTCCAACGGCTCCAGTGCAAATTACAGGATATCCAAATCCATATTATCAGCATGATGAGATCAACCCTCAGCCCCTCACAGACTTCTCGCATTTAAACTAGTGCTCCGCTCGCCGAACAGACGAAGCGACGGGCGAGACGAAAGAAGAGCGTCAAACAAGCACACAATCTCCCACACAAAATTCAATGTATAAACTCCAGCTGTAGAGTTTTCATTCCATAGTTTCAATAAAAAAAAGTTTCCTTTTTAATCGATACAGGAGCCGAAATTAATATTATAAAACTCAATTCGTTAAACAAAGAATTATTAGTAAATGACGATGAATCTATAGACATAACGGAATTGACTCAAAATAAAATTTCCACCATAGACACAATAAAACTACCCATAGGAAAATCCATGGTAGTTTTTCACGTTATCTCTCCAGATTTTCCTCTGATTACAGATTGAATTCTAGGAAGAGAATATCTCCCACAAGAAAAGGTTAAAATTTAATTTTTGCATAATTATATATTTACTCCTTCAAACCTTTTAATGCCTATTCCTTTTATCGATAAAGAGTCAAAAGTCGCGCAGGATCAGATAATTATTCATAAAGGAACGGGATCAAAACAAAAATGTAATATAAAAGTCATCAAGAACTTGAACTAGACAGTGGAACGGAATTCGATCAAAGCATAAACTCATTCATAAACCGGGCTTAAAATGAACTAAATCAACTCGAAACTCAAGAAGTTGGAAATGAAGAAACTAGTGAAGAAAGTAAACATGCAAATGCTCCAGAATAAGTAGAATCCCAAACACTGTAGAATATGCTTCGACCCCCAATTTAGTAATAAAACAAAAGGTTGGAGAATCACCACAAGCCATATTAACTCCATTGCGAAAATCAACCAGAACAATAAAATATGTCAAAGGACATATTTTCGCCTCAACCTTTATTGGCCAACTGACTCTTTTCCTCAGAGTGCCCTACCGTTTCCCAAACTTTACCTCAACAAATTAGCATCAATCACAAAAATTGTAGACGACATGGATAAAAGTCTCATTAACAGTCCAGACTCCGTAAAAATGTATTATTGTGTGTATTACACAGCCACACAAAAAAAGAAAACAGTCTGGAACTATTGACGAGACATATGTTATTATATGTGTTTTGAATCGCTGAATCCGAATCTGAGGTCAAAATAGCACCTTTCACGATTTCCAGATTAGTTATAAAACTGATAATTTTATGACATAACTTCCCAAAAAAACTCATTTCAGCAGCAAAATGCAAACTAGCATTGCATTTTCATGGATTTTGAGCCGTAAAACCCAGTTTTTAAGTCAAATATACTCTTAGAGAAGTCTTTCTCATAATATTAATCGTAAGTAGGCTTACTACGTTTCTTCAGAACTGCGAGTTCTGAGCCTCTTGTGTTATAATTCAATCATAAATCCTCGGACTATAGTGTCCATTCATTTTCATCCATTGAATTCACTCAAATATTCGGTCTCATTATACCTGCTACAGTACTAGGTACTGGAAGTGATGACAACTGCTCTAAAAAGAGATGTGTAGAATGATTCACTTTCTGGCCCAGTCAGTAACGAAGCAAGCGAAGGCGCGCTGCCCTGCAGGGGGACGTTAGGGTGTGAGAATGAAGCTGTAGTGTGTCTGGCGATGAGTTGACATTGTCCTCATCAAAGCCGGAAAGTCCTCATACTTAGCCCTGGGGAGGTATTATATCACTAAATCAATACCATATATAAATCCAGCAGCTTGAAATCTATAATGAAATCATGTTTCACCATGATATACTCAAAAATACGATTTTTTGAGGTTATGCCGAAAACCAATCGTGAAAGATGCTACTTTGACCTCAGATTCGGATTCAGCAACTCAAAATACATATAATGACATGTGTCTCGTCAAAAGTTCCAGGCTTTTTTCTTTTTTTTGTGTGGCTGTGTTATTTTTGTTAAGCAGCTATATAATGATTGTATAATAAGATTATACATTAAATTCATCATTATATTCCCAATGTACCCTCGTGAAAAGAGAGCCCAACTTAAGATCACTTTAAGACCAGTTTCAAACCACGTTTGGTCTTTTTCTGGTCTTTTCCCTTCAGCCTATACCTGCCTCATTTTGAGGGCATTGAAATAGACACCACTCTCTCTCTCTCTCTCTGAAATAAGGATAGCTGTCTGTATCAACAGATTAGCTGTACCTAAAAGTCCTAAAGAACCTGGGCTGATTTATGAGCATTTATGAGATCTAGAGGCTTCAACCAGTTTCCGTTATATTTATGGAGCTCTGTCCCTCCCTCCATGGTTATGGTCCTGACTCGTGATGAGCCTAATAATGATGGGATATTGGGAGTTCAAACTGCCGGGACAGGACTATACCTGCCTATACTGTGATCTTAAGTTGGTCTTTTTTTCACGAGGGTAAGCATTACTCTACAAATATAATCAAAAATTTTAACTTCATTATATTAATAAGAAAAGAACATTTACTTTAGGGATTTTTATAAGAAAAGGTATAACTGAGAGTTAACCCAATTTCATCAATAGTCGATAAACTAAGTCTACAAGTTGAAGAAATTCATTAGGTGAGTTAAGCAAGAAAATAACTTTCGGTCACTCGACTATAATTCTCATCGTTCGAGTAATATAACTTCCAAATTACCATAATTACCATACATGTCTAGTAATACAATTAGGATATTATTATAATTTTCTATTGTGCAGAAAGAACGTTGCAGCATCGGACGAAGACCTCTTTCAAACGCAAAGGATGATGCGCGCGCTTGCCATCGAGGACGATGAAAAATCGTAAGAAGGGAAGAGACAAAAGCCAACTTATTTTAAAATTTTGACAATTTTGCAACTTTAATCATGAGCAAATGTAAACTCATTTCACGTTCGGATAACCATACGCACAAACCAGCCCTAGCCGACTCTAAAAAAGATGGCTGGTCCTTATTGCTATGATTTTCTATGTGCGAAATTTCGCCGTACGGCGGCGCTTCTAGCACGTGGCCCTACTTCAACATGAAATCCAATGGAGAAAATATAAAAAAACCTAAAAATGTAAACATTTAGCAAGTTCAAAGATGATTCAATTACAAAACTCATTATTTTCGTTAGTATAAATATTTCTAGAGTGTTAATTACATGTATACAATAATGGAAAGAGTGAAATAAATTGTGAAATAATTATTTCTTAATGTACGTAATTTTCAAAAATAAGTGGAATTTAATTAATTTTATAGACGAATAATGACCTTAACTTGTTTTAAACACATAGAAATTTTTTTATAAATTAGTTTTATTCAAAATTTGTTGAAGAAAGGAAATAAATATATCCAGTGTGAAAAATATACATTATTGTGTCTCTAAAAGACTGTCGAGCGATATATGTTTTATATATTTGCTTTTTTATAAGTATATTAACTTCAGGAATACGTTAATACGTTAATTTATTTACCGCAGTATTACGCTTAGCTTGACTGCTATTTTCAAAGCGATAAAATATATTGTACTTTATAGTAAGATAAAATCGAATATCACACAGCTTTATTGCTGCTTTTGTCAGAACAATAAAATCTTTGAATTTATTAACATTATGAATTAAGTTTTATATACAGCTCTGAGATTCTTTTATAATAAAATACATTTATATAAATGTATTATGCACAGCTTTGTTGCTTTTTTCGTAGAAAAATAGGTACGTTAGTTACATTAAACTAGTATCACAATGCGCTTTTTATGCTTCTTAAATAGAATTTTACAGTTGAAGATTGAAAAATAATTGTTTGACAGAAAATATTCTACTGAAAAATTCGCAACCGAGTGTTATTTAGAAAGAATTTTGTAATTGTAGAATCATATTAAATACGTAAAAAGTACTAACATATATTCCGGCTATCCCCTAGGAAAAAGTAGTATAGCAAAATCATTATAGGCCTATAATTATTTTCCTATAATGAATTTCCTGTAAATTTTTCACGATTATAGGACTAATTATAAGAATAATTATTCGATTAATTATAGGAAAATAATTATGGAAATTAGTAATATTAAAATAATGAAATAATTATTGCAAAAAGTATAAGATACTCATAGGTTTTAAGTTTCATTATACCCACATTGTTAAACAAAACTTCTTTAAATATGTCAATTTTTATGTTCTTTTGTGTGAGCAGTTCAAAATAAATGATTAATTTATACTTTATTCTACTTTTTTCAATAATTATTCTAATATTATTAATTTCTATAATTATTTTCCTACAATTCTTCCTATAATTATTCCAATCATTATTCCTGTAATCGCGCAAAAAATTATAGGAAATTAATTATTTGAGAAAAATCATTAAAGGCCTATAATTATTTTCCTGTAATTTTTTCACGATTATAGGACTAATTATAAGAATAATTATTCGATTAGGGGAGCCGCGGCGAATGCGGCGCGGCGGCTAATGTGGCGCGTTCGAGTTTTCGAATATTAACGCATTTTCTGCTTCTGGATGTAGTTTCATTACATGTATATATGTTTTCAAAGTTACATTATTAAAAAATTAGGATAATTAAATTAATTGCCTGATTTTTATGACGAAAAGTTAGTTTCGGTGTTTTCGCTTGTATTGTCAGAGTAGCTAAAAACAAGTAAAAAATTACAGAAGTTTCGTGAAAACTTATAAAATTTGTTGGAAATATACTGTTCCGAGTTTCTTGAATGCTTTAAAGTTTAACATTTTGAGTAAAATTGATAAACTTTTATGTAAAAAATCGTTATTAAATACTATTCACATGCGGCTAATATGGAGCATTCGGGTTGTACCTTGTCTTAATATTATAGATTAATATAAAGAATTGTTTAAAAAGTTTCCCCATTGATAATTATTTAAATATATCCTTTATTATATTATTTTTCATATTGGTGAGTCATTCTGCACTGTTAACAACAAATTTTTTTCTTGACGTTTCAGCAGACATAATCCAGAAATTATTGTGAGACATTCTGCACTGTTAAAAAAACATTTTTTCTTGAAATTTCGGCAGGTATAATCCCTCAAATATGTTAATAATATTAAACGTAAATATATTTTTCTTATTTTTATTAAATTTTACTCATTTTTCTTCATAATTTGTTTTTTATTCAATAATTATGAATTGAAATCGAAACGCGCCACATTACCAAACAAGGTAGGACAACTTGGCGCAGATGCACTTTTTGGAAAACACATTAATTTACTGTTTCAATGAACTTCAATTGAATTATCTCCATGAATAGAGCATTGGTAAGATATTGGCCTAAACAAAATATATTTTATTACAATATTTTAATTTATATTTAAATTTCAATCGTGCATTTTCCTTTATGTGCGCCGCATTCGCCGCCGCTCCCCTAATTATAGGAAAAATGATAGGAAAATAATTATGGAAATTAGTAATATTGAAATAATGAAATAATAATTGCAAAAAGTATAAGATACTCATAGGTTTTAAGTTTCATTATACCCACACTGTTAAACAAAACTTCTTTAAATATGTCAATTTTTATGTTCTTTTGTGTGAGCAGTTCAAAATAAATGATTAATTTATACTTTATTCTACTTTTTGGAATAATTATTTCAATATTATTAATTTCTATAATTATTTTCCTACAATTCTTCCTATAATTATTCCAATCATTATTCCTGTAATCGCGCAAAAAATTATAGGAAATTAATTATAGGAGAATCATTATAGGCCTATAATGATTTTCTACGACAATAAAAGATCAGAAAACCAGATATAAAAATTTTATTTGTCTTTCTTTTTAACTGTTTACTTATTTTTTAAACAATAAAAATATCCCGAACGAAAAGGAATTTAAATGAAGAATAAATATAATCATCAGATGAGGAACAGCCACAGCGGGGAACGACAGTTATTTTCAGGTTAAAATTCGGACATTGCAATTAAAGCAATTAAAATCGAAAATTGTACATCTTCATTAATTTTTTTAATTTTATTCGAACGAAGTATTATATTATATTTAGTACATTTAAACTCGTAATTTTAATTAAAGGTTTAATTAAATGTAAAATGAAATTGTTTGAATTTTTCAATATGGAGTTTATGAATTTAGTAGACCGTAAACAAAAATTAATTTGACCATATTTTGCAATTCAAACAATTCAGCAATAGAAGTAGGGAGATAGAATAAAATTACAAGCAATTGAATCAATAACCTTGATCAATGATTCGAAATATACAATAGATTGTACCAAGGTCATCGATTCTAAAACAATTTTCAAAATAAATTTTATTATGAAAGTTAGAAAAGGCTTTTGCAAGAATATACGAGGGATATATCGTGATAAATATTAGAAAAAATATATATATATAAGGATATAAGATATATAGACATAGGTTAAAATATAAAGATGAGGCATTGCAAAAGAAAACAATACACCACTACACAAAGTCACACACACCTTCAATATTATTTACAAACCGTTTATACACCCGAAATGAGATGTATAATCGAGAAAAGGATGAATACCTACGTAATTCTTTTGAAATACATTCAAAGAATAAACAACCCCGAAAGTTTATTATTAAAATCGACCTATGTATAATATTTAGAATGATAAATTATTATGTGGAGGAGTGTTTGTTGCATGTTTTTTCCAAAGAAATATTCATCAAGGACGATAATGATTTTAAGTTACGTCCGCAAATTGAAAATTTTGTTGTAACGCCTAAATGGACAAAACCCACTTGACTTCAAGGAAAACCAAGAGACAATTGCTTACATACATAATTCGGTGTATGATTAGAACTCATCTGATTGTGTACCTAATTGTGGTAAATTCACTACTAACGATAAAGTAGAGACCGCAAGGTGATCAAAAGTGCAATACCACAGGAGGGTACAAACTCAGAAGATACCGACAGTTTAATGACACATGGTAAATGAAAGAAACTTCACATAAATTTGACTAAAACTAGAATAAGTAGATAGAAACAACTGAGGAATACATACATATGTTTATAAACTGAATATATCAAGTAATAGAGAAATATGTATAATTAAAAACAAAAGTTTAACAACCACCACAGGGTCCCACTGGGAGCAACTGCCATCTAAAAATGACACCGGCTCCCAGTAAAACAGCGGTAAATCACACATATGGCCACGTCTCACGACCGTGAGATAGGAGGTCACAGGGCATCTATCTCGCAAGTGCCTTGGCATATTTTTTGCACGTGGGTATGGCTTTAAGGTTACGAACCAGTGATACCTTCGCAACTCCGGCAGGGCAGGGTCGCGGTCAACAACGTAAGATCGACAAAGATGGTAATAATAGTATATTGTTTAGCTACCCTCGCTCCGCTCGGGTAGCTAACTTCACACTCGTTTTAAATCGTCGCTTTTTCAATGTGTGGGACACGATACTTTTTCTATAATTTGTGCAAAAGTGCTAGTTTTTGTTTACCTGTTTTTTGTGTAAAAAGAAGGCGATTTTTTGTCGATTGACGCAACAATGACAATGGCAATTATCAAAACCATGGCAGTAATAATAAGCTGGCTCTCACAATTGAATAGTTGGCCCATCAAGTTGAGGGCTTCAAAATTTCCGATTTTTCGTGAAAAAAACCAAGCACAGTATTTTCGGAGAAACTGACGGTGTTTTTTTGCTTTTGCCAAGTGACAAAAGTACATACAAAATATACAACTCGAGACTTTTCAGGAAATTGATTTTAGGTTAGGGACGACAGTCGGAAAATAGAATGAAGTTGGCTGCGCACGATGCACGAGTACACCCGAGGCAGCACGAACCCACCCGAAATAACATTTACTTTTGTCACTGTGCCTCACTTTTATCACTGTCCATATACTTTTTCCACCGCATCTGTCTACTTTTGTCACTGTTGCCCGGAAAGGTCGTCACTGCGCATGCGCCACGTCATCGACCAAAAATCGATCACTTTTTACACCAAAAACAGGTGGAAAAACTGGCACTTTTTCGCGAATTATAGAAAAAGCACTTTTTCGGCCGCATTATGTCTGTAGAGATACGTCGTTCCCGCGTGTGTGGGACACCCAGCCGTATGTGCTCTAGGTACTCAGCCTGTGCATGACACGCTCTGCACCTATCGCTGGGAACTTCTTGACATACAGTGCGTTAACGGTATACTAAGATGTAAATGACACCGTTCTGGAATACGATAATGAAACCCTCTGTACCTGAATTAAGCCATGATGATTTGAGGAAAGCCAAAGTTTGCTCCTTCGGCAAGGCCTGCTTTTCTACATTTCTGTGAAAGTTTCCGTGTATTTTCTTGTCAAGTAGCTGTCAACGGAAATTTTCTACCTCTGCTTTCATTACTTCGGCTTTTATAAGTGAAGCTTCCAGATGGAGGAATGCACTTTCCTCACTCCTGATGTTAAAATTCAGGCCAAGGATCTCGGCCGCCTGCTACGCGGCTTTATAAAGGAACGCTCATTTGCCAATCATATCGTGTTTCCTGATCATTTCTAGGAGAGGATCTCTGCCATTTGCAACGATGTGAGCTGTACTTAGTTGTCAACCGATAATTTCCAAGTGAGACAGTAAATCTAGTTTTCTAAAGGGGCATCAATCTCTCTGTGTATCTCACTATGTGTGGACGAACCTTCAAGCTTTCCAACAGACAGAGGCTAAGTCTATGAGAGGTATAATCGAAAGCTTTCCGGTAGTCAGTCCCGGCCATTGACAGGACGCGCTAATAGGCTGCTGTGTCTTTGCAGACGCACCTGTCAAGTAGTAGGTTCTATCGGCAGCCTGCTACACCTTTTTTCGAGCCACGTTCTTCGCACATCTCTCTGCACACAGGCTCAATTCTTCGAACAATCCTGATTTTCAGGATATCTGTAAAGATTTCATACAGTGTGTTCAAACAAATTATTGACCTGCAATTTTTCGGGTTGGACAAGTTGCCTTTTTCGGTAGGAGTATAGTGCGTCCTAACACTGGCCACTGCGGAATGGGCGTTTCCGACTTTAAATAAAAAATGAATATGCGGGCGAGGTGTTGGTGTGTAGAAGTAAACTTCTTCCACCAGAAGTTCTTGATACCATCTGGTCCTGCAGCGGAAAATTTCTTCGTGCCCCTCAGTGATTTTTTCATCTCTTCCGCAGTGATTGATGAACATTCCTCCTCAGATGTTATGAGGTTGTCGCGAAACTCCTTGAAACGGATGATATTGTCAGTATCTACTTTCAACTCCAGTGTTTTCGGGATCTTGTATACCTCTCTCCAAAAAGTCTCTACCTCGTTGCGCTTGGGTTAATTTTTTGACAAAAACAGGGAGATCGCTGAAGAGGCGCGATGGGTCAGCGAGAAACTGTTGGCTCTCCCTGATGCATCTCACCCTCCTCTGTATTCTCCTGATTGCGTCAGACCCGTATTTTGTCACCAATATGCTGCTTGATTCTCAGCAGTTTTTACTTGTTCAGAGAGAAGTCTACGAAGTCTAGCATCCACTTAAAGAAGACTCAAAGAACATAAATAGCTTCAAGGAACTGAGTAATGCCCTCATAACACTTGAGGATGAATGCCAACCTATCACTACCGATAAGGTGAAACAAGTATTAAGAGACATGAAGAACTATTCGGCTCCGGGACTAGATCTGGCCCACATTTTCACCTCGTATCTAAAATCGGAAGAGCCTTTCCTGGAGTGGTTGGTGAAAGGGCGCACAGTACTCCTTCCAAATATAGGCAACTTAGCTGACCCAAAGAATTACAGGTCAATCACTTGTCTGAACACACTGTATAAGATCTGCACAGCTATCCTAAATCACAAGATTTAGAATTTATTTAGATTTTAGAAAGGCGTAGCAGGATGTCGGGAGAACCTGCTCATCGATAGATGTCTGCAAAGACGCAGCATCCTACCAGCGCTTCCTATCGATGGCCTGGATCGATTACCACAAAGCTTTCGATTCAACCTCCCATAGACTTATCATCCGTCTGTTGGAAAGATAAAAAGTTCATACGCACATCGTCAGGTGCATAAAGAGAGTTATGCCGCATTGGAAAACCAGATTTACTATCTCATCTGGAAAACATCGTGTGACAACTAACACCGTCACCTTTCAGAGAGGTGTTTTTCAGGGCGACACCATAAGCCCACTCCTCTTTTGTCTCACATTATTGCCACTATCTCTCGCACTTCCCCATTCCGAAGGGTACCTCTGCGGCAAACCCGGAAACCGAAAGCATAATGTCACGCATGTATTTTACATGGATGACCTTAAGATCTATGCTAAAAATAAAAAGCAACTACACCTACCTCTAAGGATTGTCGAAGAATACATTTAGGAGATTGGAATGAAATTTGGATTAGAAAAATGCGCCAACGTTTATTTGAAGCGAGGAAAACTTAATGGCTTCCCTGAAGACCCTGAGCTCGTCGACAGAAGCGCTATAAGACACCTTAGCGCTGAAGTGACCTATACATACCTTGGCGTGCCACAGAGCCACATTCAGGACGAGACATCTATAAAGGATACTCTCCGAAGCAGATACATACTTCTCACCCGGCAGATTTGGTCTTCCGAACTGTCGGCGAGGAACAAAATATCTGCAACGAACATGCTTGCCGTCCCGGTAGTGCTCTATTCATTTGGAGTGGTTCCATAAACAAAGGGAATGCTCAGATCCCTTGATATCGGATCACGAAAGGTTCTGCACATGAAAAAAGCATGCACCTTAAGTCCTATATTCAGCGACTCTACATCTCACGCCGTCAAGGTGGTCACGGAATACTTAATCTTGAAAGTATTTACAACAGGATTATTCTCGGTACAGCACATATAGTCGCAAATGGACGAGACCCTCTTCTTAAAAAGGTCAGGAAGCACGAAGAAGTGTACAGAGCATGGTTTCTGTACAAAGCAGCGGAGGAGGCTGCTGAAACACTCGGCCTTGACTTCAATATCAGGGGTGAGCAAAATGTATCAAATCTTGTCCATCTTGAGTACTCACTCCTGAAGGCCCGGATTAAGAAAGCACAGGAGAAAAACTTCCGCGAACAGCTCTTCGACAAGAGGATGCACGGCATCTTCCACAAAAATGTTGACGATCAGTCCATGTCGTATGATCTAACGTTTGCTTTCCTTAAATAACCCGAATCGAAGTTAGCACGGAGGGTTTTATTTTGGCAGGTCAAGACGGTGTCAGTTCCACTCTAGCATACCGTCGCCACATTTTAAGCCAAAACATTCCCGATGATAGTTGCAGAGTGTGTCATGCAAACCCCGAGCATCTAGGACACATACTCTCTAGTTGTCCAACTCATGCGGGAACGACCTACATCCAAAGGCACAATGCGGCACTAAGAGTGCTTTATTACCATCTCTGTCACTCTTACGGCATTAGCCCTAATACCGCTCCGCTAAACACGCCTAGGGAAATAGAGTCAATTGTCGAAAATGAGAATTGCCGCACATACTGGAACTTCGTATTCTCGACAATTGTTTCTGTTGCGCACTCAAGGCCTGACATAGTTCTCCTTGACTTCGAGAAGCGAACCATGTTCGTTATAGAATTTTCGGCAGCAGCTGTCAAAAATATCATAGCCAAGGAGAATGATAAGAAAGAGAGATATAAAGATTTCATAAGGGAGTTGCGACGGTTATACCCGGAATATTCTAGTAAGCTAGTCGCCCTGATCATCGGTGCTCTTGGAGGTGCCGAGCTTTCACTAGTTAATAGCCTGAAAAGCATCCCTGCGTGTCAAAAAAATGCTAAGATACTTGTGGGAAGAATGCAGAAGGCGGTCGCCCTTGGGTCGCTCCGTGTCCTGAAGGTGCACGAGACTTTTGCCGGATCACACGTAAGATCATGCATATGCATAAAAGCTTGCATATCAATTCGTCAGTTCCGCGATTATATATTTCACGCCGTCAAGGTGGACGCGGACTTCTGAATCTCCAGTGTCTTCATAACCGGATTGTTCTAAGTACAGCTTACATCGTTGCGAATGGCAGAGATCCTCTCCTAAAGATGGTCAGGAACCACGAGATGATTGGCGAAGGAGCGTTCCTTTACAAAGCCGCGGAGCAAGCGGCCGAGACCATTGGCCTGAATTTTAACATCAGAAGTGAGGAAAGTGCATTACTTCATCTAGATGCTTCACTTCTAAAAACCAAAGTGAAGAAAGCAGAGGTTGAAAATTTTCACCAAGAGCTACTCGACAAGAAAATGCACGGAAACTTTCACAGAAATGTAGAAAAACAGTCCTTGTCTAAGGAACAAACTTTTGCTTTCCTCAAACCATCAGGGCTTAATTCAAGTACAGAGGGTTTTATTTGCGCATGCCGGGACGGTGTCATTTCCATCTTAGCATACCGTGAGCGCATTTTATGTCAAGAAGTTCCCAGTGATAGGTGCAGAGCGTGTCATGCACACGCTGAGTACCTAGAACACATACTATCAGGGTGTCCGACCCACGCGGGAACGACGTATATATATAAACATAATGCGGCCCTAAGAGTGCTTTATTACCATCTTTGTCGCTCTTACGGCTCGAAAAAAGGTGTAGCAGGCTGTCGAGAGAACCTGCTAATTGACAGGTGTGTCTGTTAAGACGCTGCAGCCCATCAGCGCGTCCTGTCAATGGCCTGGATTGACCACCGGAAAGCTTTCGATTCAACCTCTCATAGACTTATCATCTGTCTGTTGGAAAGCTTGAAGGTACATCCACACATAGTGAGATGCATAGAGAGATTGATGCCTCTTTGGAAAACTAGATTTACTATCTCATCTAGAAATTATGGTGTGACAACGAACAACGTCACCTTCCAGAGAGGCGTCTTTCAAGGTGATACCATGAGCCCTTTGCTTTTTTGCATCACACTTTTGCCTCTATCTCTCGCACTACGAAATTGTCCTGGATACCTCTGTGGCGACACTAATCAACGCGAGCATAAGGTCACTCATGTATTTTATATGGATGACCTGAAGATCTATGCCTCTGGTAGAAGCAAACTTCAAACTGCTATAAATATTGTCAAGAACTACACAGGAGAGATTGGGATGGACTTTGGCTTGGACAAGTGTGCCAATATTTATCTGAAGAAAGGAAATATTACTGGCGTTCCCAAGGACCCTGAGCTTGTGGATATAAGTGTTATCAGACATCTTAATACTGGAGAGACCTATACATACCTGGGCGTGCCTCAAAACCGCATTCAAGACGTAACATCAGTGAAGGAGTCTCTCCGAAGCAGATACAAGCATCTTCTTCGACAGATTTGGTCTTCCAATCTGTCGGCGTTGAACAAGGTATCTGCGACTAACATGATTGCCGTCCCGGTTCTACTCTACTCGTTTGGGGTAGTTCAATGGACGAAGAACGAGCTTAAGGCCCTTGATGTCATTACACGTAAGATTATGCATATGCATAAAAGCTTGCATATCAATTCGTCAGTTCCGCGATTATACATTTCACGCCGTCAAGGCGGACGCGGACTTCTGAATCTCCAGTGTCTTCATAACCGGATTGTTCTAAGTACAGCTTACATCGTTACGAATGGCAGAGATCCTCTCCTAAAGATGGTCAGGAACCACGAGATGATTGGCGAAGGAGCATTCCTTTACAAAGCCGCGGAGCAAGCGGCCGAGACCCTTGGCCTGAATTTTAACATCAGAAGTGAGGAAAGTGCATTACTTCATCTAGATGCTTCACTTCTAAAAACCAAAGTGAAGAAAGCAGAGGTTGAAAATTTTCACCAAGAGCTACTCGACAAGAAAATGCACGGAAACTTTCACAGAAATGTAGAAAAACAGATCTTGTCGAAGGAACAAACTTTTGCTTTCCTCAAATCATCAGGGCTTAATTCAGGTACAGAGGGTTTTATTTTCGCATGCCAGAACGGTGTCATTTCCACCGTAGCATACGGTGAGCGCATTTTATGTCAAGAAGTTCCCAGTGATAGGTGCAGAGCGTGTCAAGCACACGCTGAGTACCTAGAACACATACTATCAGGGTGTCCGACCCACGCGGGAACGACGTATATCTATAGACATAATGCGGCCCTAAGAGCGCTTTATTACCATCTTTGTCGCTCTTACGGTGTTGGCCGCGACCCTGCCCTGCCGAATGCTCCAAAGGAGATAGAGTCGATTGTCCGAAACGAGAAGTGCCAAATTTTCTGGAACTACGATTTTCGGGCAGCAGTCTCCGTTGCGCACTCGAGGCCTGACATTGTTCTCCAAGACTTCGAGAAACGAACTGTATTCGTGATCGAATTCTCGGCTCCGTCCGAATACAACATCACTGCAAAGGAGAAAGAAAAAGAGGAGAGGTATCAAGACCTTAAAAGAGAGCTACAACGACTGTACCCAAAATATTCGGTACAAGTAATTGTCCTTGTGATAGGTGCTCTCGGACGTGCGAAACTATCACTGGTTCGTAACCTTAAAGCCATACCCGCGTGCCAAAAATATGCCAAGGCACTTGGCAGATGGATGCAGAAAGCTGCCATCCTTGGGTGTGATTTACCGCGGTGCTACTGGGGGCTATTGACATTTTGTTGGATGGCGGTTGCTCTTAGTGGAACCCTGCGGTGGTTGTTTGACTTTTTTTAAAATTATTCAGATCACTCAAGTTAAGCAGCGTTGGGCGCGGTTAGTACTTGGATGGGTGACCATTCGAGAATACTGTGTGCTGTTGGCATATTATGGGTGTGGTGAGCCCAAACTTGTAGTTATTTATAACTAAAAGAAAACTATCCACCTAGAAACACTACCCGAATCGGGTAGTGTCACGCCTACCCTGAAAGGGAAATGGCTTAATGGTATACATACATACATACATATACATATAGTCAGCACTTTGTATTCTGTAGGATATAGCTATATATATTCAGCACGAGAGTAGAGATATATATATAGTATAGACTATAGTAAGAACATTGTAATCTGTAGCGTACACTGTCTAGCCATAGACGCATAGACTATAGAGGACAAAAGCACGTGGAGGCTGGAGGACATAGCTATAGATATACTGAAAACATTGTAAGCCGTATAGTAATATATATATATACTCGTGACGTATGCGTATACACCGACGTCCAAGCATGCAGGGACGTCGCCATATGCCCTATAAAAACTCAATGGACCAGCATGGGTCAGTCATAAGCGAAGTAATAAGTCAGAAGTTATAGTTCAGCTCTTCTCTATTTTTCTACGGTTTTCTCCGATTCGACTGTCCAGTGTCTAGTGTGTCAAACCGGTATCTCTCGCGTGTTAGTGTGTGTGCCCTTGTGGCAGTGTTGTGCACTGAGAAACCCGAATCTGGGATTTCCCATCTTTGGAATACTTTGAACCAATACCAACCTGAATTGGACCCACTATTATCAACCATTGGAACTCTTTGAATGCCAATTAAGGATCTAACAAAATCTTGGATATCCAATTCATAATAAGTTGCACAACCCCCTCTTCCACACCATTACACGGAGATCTCAAAGACCATCTAGATTTCATTTGATTCTTCAAACGAATCAATAACCGGTCCTGGCCAAGGATTAGAGACAAGTCTACAAGTCTTCCTTCAGCTTCTTGTGCTGAACTATTTTATTCAATGAATTTAAATTGTAATTATTTATAATAAATTGTTGAAACTCATCTATAATTTATTTATTGGCTACTCTTTCCTCTTCCCAGTGCGAGATCTTCGATCTCAACTAAAACGAGGGACCTAATTAAAAAGGAAAGTATTTTGCGTTTTCCATGATGTAACATACAACCTTTTTATGGTGCATCGGCCGGGAAAACAAACTAAAGGTAGCCAATATATGATTTGTTTCAACAAATTTATTTTATACACATTTTTAAGCACAAAGAACTTGAGCGAAGACAGTTAACTTATATTATTTACATTTTATATATTATTGCTGTGAAATATGTCCAAAAAGAAACCTCATTTCATAATTTGAATCGCGAATCAATAATAAGTGAGCACAATTGTGACGACATAACAAGTGACGAAGACTCGACAAAACCGAAAAAAATGACACTGCCAACCAATCAACAGGTTTCCCTCCGCGACGCGCTCGAAATAATCCCTATTTATGACGGGAGTAACATCCCTTTAGCCCATTTTATAGAGGGATGTACAGAAGCAAAAGCCATAATTCCCACACAGGCACATGAGAATCTTGCTAGATTAGTCAGAAGTAAATTGACCGGAGAAGCGCGAAAATTCATATTCGGAAACACGTTTCGAATCCTAGATGAATTAATAGAAAAATTAAAAAAGGTTTATGCACCCGCGAAAAGTGTATAACAGCTGCAAGGAGAACTAGGCACTATATTTATGTGGGATAAAGAAAATGTGATATCATACGCTGCGCGAATAAAAGAATTAGCAGATAGGATCGAAGACGCGCATAAATTAGGCAATGATGGTGCCACAGATGACACATTTAAGGCAAATTTAGAAGATGATGTAATTAAATGTTTTAAAAGGGGATTACGTTCAGAATTAGAGATAAGATTAAAAGATAACGCGGATGAAACTTTTAAAACTCTTATCAATGAGGCTCTAGAAATTGAAAGAAAATTGAATGCATGTTCAGAACTGCGAAAAACATAAGCCAATTAAATCCTCAGAAGAAGAATAAGAATCGCGAATTATTAGAAAAAATAATAAATTCAATGTTGCTCAGGACACTAAAATAGCGTGTTTAATTTGCGTAAGACCGGGACATGCGACCGAAAAGTGTTACCACCTCGAAAACTTTTGACAACAAATTTTTTCTGAAAATCCCGTTGTTTCAAATTCAATCCAAAATCAATTTTTACCAAATAAACCTCAAGGAAATTTCAATAATCACAATGAATGGAATTCTGCACAAAATCGAAACTTTGGACCCCGACAGAATCCAAATTTTAGACCTAGACAAAATTCCAATTTTAGACCTGAACTGAGCCAAAACTTTGTACCTAGACAAAATCAAAATTTTGAATACTCACAAAATCAATCTTTTGGATATCGACAAAATCAAAATTTTAGTAACCGACAAAATCAAACTTTTGGAAACTAACAAAATCGAAATTTCGGATACGGACAAAATCAAAATTTTAGACCCAGACAAAATCAAAATTTTTAGCCTGGGCAAAACGAAAAGGGAGACAATCCTGAAAATACGAATAATCAGCAGACCCGCCCGTATCCCACCCAAGGATCCAAAATTATTTGCAATTTTTGTAATTACATTAGTCACATCGCTAAGGATTGTTATAAAAAGAGTAGATATTTACAAAATCGAAAGCCCTCAAAATTATGCACATAACCAGGAAAAGTCCAATGCTATTCCCCCAATGGGTGCTGGGAGGAAGGCGCCAACCCATTAACTAAAGCACCTATAGAAATTACAAGTGAAGAAAATGATATCAAAATTCATATCAGTAGGAATAATATAATTCCTTCGATCATGGTATCTGTCGTTGGTCTAAAAAGCCCGGCACGTATGATGATCGACACTGGTGCTGGTCAAAATCTAATTAAAAGAAGTGCGATTGATCCCGAAATAAAAATAAATAAAAATTTAACTGTTGAGACTAACAGGCATTAATGATCTACCTGTCTATACTCTAGGTCAAATTAAGGTTGTAATACTTGGATTTTTAAGTACACTAAATATAATTCCTGATGATGTACCAGTAGATGAAGATGGCGTCTTGGGCTCTGAATTTTTTCTTAATAATAAAGTAAATATAAATTACACATATAAATGTATTGAAATTAACAATGCAACATATCCTTTTGAACAAACTGGCGTTATCACAATCCCGGCACGAACAATTTTTTATTATTATGTAAAAATAGAAAATAGGGAAAAAAGTGAAGGTTATATACCTCAATTATCAATTGGGGAAGGAATATGCAAACATAAATGAACAACCTGTAAAAATATCAATTTCTAGTGTTCAATTACAAGATTTTGAACAATGCGAAGTCAACAATTCAACAAATCAATCTAATTTTTCAGAAAATAAGAATGATGAAAATATGCCTAATTTAATATTAAATATTTTTTTGAAATCCGATGAAAAGTCTAACCATTTCTGCAAATTTTACAAAATCACAGGCGAATAAAGAGTAGAAATCATTAAAAAACTACTACGGTTAGATCATTTAAATATGGAAGAATATGCACACGTTGAAAAATTCATTACTAAAAATTCATATTGCTTCCACATTCTGGGAGAATACATAGAACCGACAAACATTCTTCAACACTCAATACCGACAACAGATGATTGTCCTATTTTTTCGCGACAATATCGATTTCCTCCAGTTCATAAGGAAGAAATCATCCGCCAAGTGGATGAATTATTAAAAAAACGATGTAATGAAACCTTCCCAATCACCTTACAATAACACCAGTTTGGATTGTTCAAAAAAAACAAGACTTGGTACTTGATTTTAGAAAATTGAATGAAAAGACAATTGGTGATTCGTATCCTCTACCAAACATTCGCGGCATTTTAGACCAGTTAGGATCTGCTCGCTATTTCTCTGTTTTCGATTTAGCAACGGGTTTCCATCATATAAAAATGGATCCCAAAGATGCACATAAAACTGCATAAGGCTGCATAGGGCAACCTTTCAAAGACTAATGGATTTAGTTCTAACGGGACTTCAGGGAACGGAACTCTTTGTTTATCTAGATGACATTGTGATTTACGCAAATACTTTAGAAGAACATGAATCAAAATTTAATGAACTAATGAGGACATATAATAGATAATACTTGGAACCAATTCCAAACTGAAATGGACCCACTATTATCAACCATTCGAAGTCTTTGAATACCAATTAAGGATCTACCAAAATCTTGGATATCCAATTCATAATAAGGTGCACAACCCCTTCTCCCATACCATTACACGGAGATCTCAAAGACCATCTAGATTTCATTTGATTCTTCAATCGAATCAATAACCGGTCCTGGCCAGGGATTAGAGACAAGTATACAAGTCTTCCTTCAGCTTCTTGTGCTGAACTCTTTTATTCAATGAATTTTAATTGTAATTATTTATAATAAATTGTTGAAACTCATCTATAATTTATTTATTGGCTACTCTTTCCTCTTTCCTGTGCGAGATCCTCGATCTCAACTAAAACCAGGAACCTAGTTAAAAAGGAAAGTATTTGGCCTTTTCCATGACGTAACACACACCTATCTTTTAGAGAAAGATTACCACATTGTTTAAAAAAATTTCGAGACAACTGGGATTTTCTAGTTATTATAATCACTGTCCGAGTAAAGTATTTCCGCTACCTTCCTTTGTCTAATACTAAATAAGTTACCAGGCTGAAAATGTG
Source organism: Andricus curvator (assembly GCA_932195095.1). NCBI lineage: Eukaryota > Metazoa > Arthropoda > Insecta > Hymenoptera > Cynipidae > Andricus > Andricus curvator. The sequence goes on along the minus strand of CAKNYM010046952.1, from coordinate 39,881 downwards.
GATTTGCAACCGCTGCTTTATACTGCCCTCCGTTAAAATGAGTTCAAAACGACAATTTTGAATCTGTTAATCTGGATTAAATTAAGGGAAAATTAGCTTCGCGGTTAGTTGAATAGAGAAAAGAATTAAGCGTTCGAAGAATGAAAATCTACTATAAAAAATCAGGTGGGCACAGAATGTACAACTGATTCCTTTCTATTTTGACCTGCCCCCGAAGGCAAATTTCCATTAGTCAGAACAGCCTTAGTTGCAGCCAAGTGTATAGTATGTGTGTGTGTGGGGGGGGGGGGCCACAACTTGAGATGGAATCTAAACTACCAGAACATTCATTACCATAGCAAAAAATTATTATCCGTCTTTATTTATGAAATTTAAAATTAAATATAGTAAGAGAGCTAATATGTATCAAACTGAGTCAATCGTTTGGTCTACTGCTCCTACGTTCTGTTTCATTATCAATTTTCCTATCAACATCTATTACAGTAATACAACTTTCCTTATTTGTACTAATAGCATCATTTGCTTCAGGAAGAATCTCTTCATCTGTGCCAATAATTGTTTTAACCCTTCCTGTATTTTCGTCTTCGCTTTCGGAACATGAATATTCGTCCGCCTTCTTAGAATTATGTTCAACTTTCTGATGCTCACTGTCACTTATATATGATTGAAATTTTTCACTTGGTTTCATTTTTTGCCTCTTTTTCAATCTTTTGGCTCGTCTTTTCTTTGTTGCTTCTTCTGCTTTCCTTTTATTTTCTTCTAATTTTTTATGATACTCTTCATCGAGAAGTTCCTGTTGACAAAAATTCAATATATTTAATTGAAAAGTGAAGAAGTGTATAATAAAAAGCAACCATATATAAAGTAAAGGCTTTATGTAATAAAGACACACCAGGCTTCCGTTTCCAGCATGAAAGTGTTAGGTAGCGGTAATTGAGTTGTGCTAACTGTAGTGAGTTTGCAGTTGAATTTGAGGTGAGTTGATGGGAGGAGTGTGTTAGAGGGTTTTGTGAGTGAGAATTTGTATGTTGAAAAGAATTAGAGTGAAGAGTTGTGTGACGTTTTGAGAGATTAAGACTATTTTTAGAGATTGAGATTATTTTGAGCGATTGATACTATTTTGTGTAAGCTGCGAGGTTAGTTTTTTTAGCGTGAGAAGCAGGGTGGGCAGACAGTTGCAGCCGTGTATCGGCGACAGGGAGGGATAGGGAGAGAGAAGCACAGAAGAATGTACGGTAGGTGGGTAAAGTAGCGCCATGGAAACAGTAGCTACGAAGTACGCAAGTTACGTTTTGATGGGTTTAGACAAGGAAGTATTCTGCACGCCGAAAAGTGAGACAAAAAGAAGGGGACAATATAGGAAAACGGTAGAGAGGGAGAGATTGAGGGCGGATAATTTTGGCTCAATCGAACCGTTTATAAATAGGAAGCGGGATAGAGCGGAAAGAGGAAGTAGCGAAGACAAGATAGAAGTAGAACCCCGAAAATGATCAGAACACCACCAGAAAAAGATCAAAATAAAGCGGGGGAGAAACACAAAGGGAAAGTCGAAGACAAAGTTCAACATAGAGGACTGATAGAAGTTGAAAAGATAAATTTAGAAGAACTACGTGCAATGATGATAGAGGTAATACCGATGAACCAAAAAATTCAGGAAGAAAGAGCAGAGGAAATGAAACAAGAAATTAGGAAAGAAATAGCCCAACTTAGAAAAGAGATACTAAAATGGAAAGAAGATAGGGAAAATTTGGAAAAAAGGACTCAGTCTTTAGAAGAAAGATTAGAAAAACAGGAAGAGCATAATAAGAAGGTAGCACAGTTGGAAAGTAGGATAGTGAAGATCGAAAAATCAAAACGGGAGTTTGTTGTAGGAGAGATAGGGAATAATGAGAGGGAAGGGCTAAGGAAAATAGAAACAAGATTAGAAAGGAAAGAAATGAAAGAAAAAGAAACATAGTGATAAAGGGTCTAAGACTAGAAGGGAAGAAGAAGGGAACTAAAGAGGATAGATGCTGAAGTATAGATAGAGGAAATGCGAAGTGTATGAAAGAAAACGCGAAGAGGAGAAAAAATGGTACTAGTGAAACTAAAGGAATGGGAACATAAGAGGGAAGTGATGACAAAGAAGAGGTTGTTATATGGAAGCTCGGAGAGAATAGAGGATGATTTGACATGGGTAGAAGAAATATGCAGTATAAGTTAAGGAAAATAGCAGAAGAGGACAGAATTAAGCGAAAAAGTGCCGGGAAACTAGGAGAGAAAGGAACGGGAGATAAGAAAATAAGAAATAGGAAGAAGCAAAAAGAGACGAGAAACGAAAGTAGGGAAGAATGGAGGATATGTTACTGGAATATTAGCAGGATTGGAGAGAAAGAATGGAGAGTTTATGAGAAATTTGACACAGTAGGATGTAGCAGTAATGCTGGAGACATGGCTAGATGAAAAGGGATGGGAAAGAGTAAGAGAAAGGTTACCAAGAGGTTACAAATAGCAAGTTCAAAATCCAAAGAGGAAGAATAAAAACGGCAGAGCAATGAAAGGAATGGTGATGGGAGTAAGGAACGAATGTATAACAGGGAAGGATAAGAAAGAGAGGAAAGAACAAAAAGAAGGATTAATAGTAGAAGAGGTAAGGATGGGAGGAGAGAAGTGGAAGCTAGTGGGGATTTATGTGAACGGTGATATGCAGGAGAAATCAGAGGAGATGAAAGAAATTATGGAAGAGAATAAAGAAGAGATTAGGCTTATGATAGGAGGGGATTTCAATGCGAGAACACAGATAGAGGAGGAAGGGAATGGGGCGGAGTGTGAGGAAGAAAATCCAAAGACAAGATACTGAACAGGGAGGGAAAAAAATTGTAAAGAGCTTAAAGGAGTTGGGATGGTTCATCTTAAACGGAAATATAGAGGGAGATGAGGAAGGGGAATTTACACGCACAGGAGGAGAAAGGGGAACGGTAATTGATTATGTGGTAGTGGATGATGAGGTAAGAGAGAAGACCAAGAAACTAGAGTTGGGGGATTATATAAATTCGGATTACTTTCCCATAATAGTGACATTAGAAGGAAAAAAAAATTAATAACAATATGGATAAAAAGGAAGCAAAGGTAGAAAGAGCAGGAAAAGGGGATTGTTCAATGGAAGGAAAAGAACAATTTAAAGAAAAGGTCAGAAATATCAAAACGGGAGAGGGAAATATAAACGAGGAGATGGAAATAATGATAGGAGAAATAAAAAGAGGATTGGAGTTCAACAAGCAAAAAAGAAGTTAGTAAACGAGGGAATAGAAGTGGATGGCATGAGGAATGTAAAAAAAAAGGTCAGAAAGGAATTAAGAAAATCGAGAAAAGACAAAAGTAGTGGAGAAGAATATAGGAGGAAAAAGGAGTATACTGAGTTGTGTGATCAAAAGAAATAGGAGGAGAATAAAAGGTTAGAGGAAGAGGCGGAGAAGACTAGGACGGAAGAAGAGGTTTGGGAGGTAGTAAATAAAGAGAGAAAAAGAGTAAACTAGGATATTGCAATGGAAATATTTTATGGATTTGTTGGGAGGGGTAGAGAGAAAAGTTAGTAAAGGAGGGAAATATGGTAGAAGAAGAGATGAGGAAGAGGACATAACAAGGGTAGAAAGAGTCAAGGTGTTAGGAATAATGAAAGATGGAAAGGCACCTGGTATAGATGAGATTCCAAATGAAGTCTGCAAATATGGGGGGACAGAACTAAAGGAACGGGCATGGATAATGTGTAATGGAGTATGGAGAGGGGTGGCCAGAGTTATACAAAGACGGAGTAGTGGTATCCATAGTGTAGAGAGGCAAAAACGGGAAAAGGTTAAAGATTATAGGCGTGTGATGCTGATGCCAACATTGTATAAAGTATATGTAACTGTTTTGTCGAACAGATTGAAGAAAGAAGTTGAGGAAAAAAAGATAGAGTCACCGAATCATACAGGGTGAATGATCTGATAAATAAAAGGATTGAAAGGGAGAAAGGGGCAATAGTAGCAATATTCGTCGACTTATAAGCGGCGTTTGATATTAATATATTATTCTCAGACTTAGAAGAAGAAATGAAGAGGAAGGGATGGGGAGGAGTTAGGCTGGAAGAGGAAAATATATATATACTGGCATACGCGGACGATATAGTGTTGATGGCAGAGGATGAAGAAGGGATGACGGGTTTAATTACATGATTAGGGAAATACTTAGATGGGAAAAAGTTGAATTTAAATGTAGAAGAGAAAGAGATAATGAGGTTTAGAAAAGGAGGGGGAAGAAAGAAAAAATGGACTGGGAGATGGAAGGGAATAAAATTAGAAGAAGTAAAAGAGTTTACGTATTTGGGATATACCTTGCAAGCAAATGGAGATCATAGAGCTCATATAAGAGAAAGAATAAAAAAAGCGACAGGGATAATGAAACAGATATGGGGAATAGGAAAAAGAAGGTTCAAGAAAGATTGGAGAAGGATAATGTGGTTATTTAATAAGCTGGTATGGCCGGTATTAGGTTGTAGAGCGGAGATATGGGGATAGAAGGAGAGGAAAGAAATTGAGAGTTTACAAGAAAGGTACATAGGGTGAACGCTAGGGGTAGACTGGAGGACGCCTGGATATATGGTGAGAGAAGAAGCGGGAAGGGATAAATTAAGTACTAGAGCGGGTAAGAGGGCGTGGCAATTTGAGACGAAGATAAGAAAGGGAACGGGGGGGGGGGTGGAGTTAGCGAAAAAGTGTTTGAAGGGGGTAGAAGAAAGGAGAGGGATAGCAGTAGAACTAACAAGATGGAAAGGAGAAAGGAGAGAGTTTTTTTAGTGCTAGAGATATAGGAGAGAGGAATGGAGTAAGCTATGAAGAATTGGAGGGAAGGGACAGGGAAAGACAATTAACGGAAAGATGGGGAATGATTGAGGAGTCAAAATATAATAAATGGTATAAGATGATAAAAAGGGAGGAAAACCAAATCATTTAGAAAAGGGATGGGGAGAGAGAAGATGGACCAGAATAGCAAGATTCAGACTTAGAAACGAGGTATGGGAGGGCATGTATTGGGAAAAGGAAGAGAACAGAAAGTGTAGAATATGTGAATGGGAGGAGGAAACATGGGAGCATGTATGGGAAGGATGTAAGAGAGGAATGGAAGATACGGGAAGCTGGAAAGAGATTGTGGTAAAGATTCTAAAGGAGGATAGAATGGGGGAGGAGTAGTTATTATGTAGTAGTATAAGTAGATTAAGAAAGCTCTCTCGCTTGAGATCGCTTGCTCACTCTTCCTACGGTAAAATTTCGCCATATTGATATAGAAGTAAGGAGACAGATATAAGAATTGATGTAAATAGTTGTAAATATTTGTAAATAGTACGGATAAGATAATATAAAGTGTGTAGATGGTCTTGAAGGAAACGGAGGTCATGTAAACCTTTAGGGAACACATTATGAATAAAGAAGAATAGGACATACCAGCCAGCTTTTTTTCAGAAAATCGATCTCGAGTACGATATTCGCGATCAGCAATTTTTTTTTTATCAATATACGTTCGAAATATCAGGATTTTTAAGTGGTCGTTCCCTTCCAATAAAACTTCGTGAAATTAGAGCGCTATATAGGAGACATTAAGCTCTCAGAGAATTTTTGAAAATTTTTAATATTACGAATGTTGCGCCATCTTGAATATTGCCTTTAGATTTATCTGAATTATCGACATTTTTACGACGACTATTTGCATTTTAATTCAACTTGGAGGTATTGCAGATAAAATTATTCATAAAAACCCTTGGTCGGCAGTTTGAGGTCAGCCTGTGGGCTAAAACTGACTAATATACATAATATTAAAGAGAAAGGGAATTAAGCTATAAATACAAATCTCGCGCGCGACTTTTTTCGTTGCACAGCGCTTAAACATTGATGCGTGTATATGAAACTTATTTCTATTGAGAGAATTACATATTTTAGAAGCGTGCATGCATATTTATAATTTTAAAAAAAGCGTTAAACAACCAGCGCAAGGTCCCACTGGAAGCAACTGCCATCTAAAAATGACACCGGCTCCCAGTAAAACCGCGGTAAATCACACCTATGGCTACGTCTCACGACCGTAAAATGGGTGGTCACAGGGCAAGATAAAATCACAACGACAGACCGGCGAAACCGTCACGTGTCTTGACGACACAAAGCGACCCAAGGATGACAGCTTTCTACAAACATCTCGCAAGTGCCTTGGCATATTTTGGCACACCGGTATGGCTTTAAGGTTACGAACCAGTGATGCAGTGATGCACCTCCCAGAGCAACGATCACAAGGAGAATTACTTTAACCGAATATTTTGGGTACAGTCGTTGCAGCTTCCTTTTAGGGTCTTGACCTACATTACTTCTACATTATTACCTCATATACAGCATATATATATATATATATATATATATATATAAAAATATATAAATTATGATATATATTCGGTATTCGGTTTTAATTCCTTGGGATTCGAACCAAAGGGCCTATGACAAAGCCACCGGACGCGTCCTCGGGTTGCGGATAGAGGGTCCCTGTACCAAGGGTTTCTGCTGAATATGGTTACAATAATTAATAAGCAGTCGCGGACAATTGTCCAGGGATGGTCCCGAAGGAATAACCCCCAAGCGGAAGCGTAACAACCGTGCCGAAAGCTGAATGGCACCTGGGTGTGGTGTCTCAAACGGTGACTCTGAGATACCGGGCGACCTCTCAGAGTATCAGCCTTATCCTTGCACGCGGGGCTCTACAAGGATGGACTAACCCTTTTCCCTA